>VZTG01003063.1:341125-395147 GCA_013397845.1 Melanocharis versteri
ATTGCCCAGGGCTGGTCCTGCTGCCCAGGGCTGATCCTGCTGCCCAGGGCTGACCCCACTGCCCAGGGCTGACCCCTCTGCCCGGGGCTGTCCCCACTGCCCAGGACTGACCCCATTGCTCAGGGCTGACCCCGATCCTGCAGGGTGGCCACGGGCAGGCTCACCCTGCACCGAGTCCAGCCTGAGCAAAAACAGAAACTCAGCTGCTGGCTATTGCAGGGACAGCAGAGTGACAAAGCCAGCAGGGGAGTGGCCTGATAAAGTCTGTTTGGCAGGATTGGTCACCCCTTCCAGGTGACTGGACACTGTGGGGTAGGAGAGTAATGGTTTAGCAATTATCAGTGGCTATTTAACTGTATGGTTAAATGATTGTACATTGATTCAGTTGAGCAAGAAAAAGCTGCTCGTGTGTTCTGGAAGCATAGCCTTTGAGTTGCATCCGCATTTTCCTCTCTGTCTCTGTGCTCTCTCCTTGCCATTGATGCCTTAGGACTTTAGCTTTTATATTTTCCTTATATTTGTAACCCTGCAGTTCTTTAGTGCATCACTCTAAACCCCATACACAGTGTCAGCTGCTGCTTTCCCATTTTGGGCAGACACAACAATTCCTCTCTAGGCCTGGGAATAAAGGACACCTCACTGCCTCAGGCCCTGAGAGATGGAAACAAAAGTGAGTTGGGGGGAGCAAACTTGGGGTAAATGACTTCATTACCTGAAGCTGTAATTGGAAGATGAGCCCCCAGTATGCAAATGGACCAAACTTATCAAAGTGTGAAACCCGTGACCCGTGGTCCATTTTGGGTGCAGCCCCTGGGGAGCTTTGTCTGCTCTGGATGTACCTGCAGGCCCTTCAATGAATAGAACTGCTTTTTATTCCCTTAATTTTGCCTGGCCTCTGTTTTTAGGTAGTCCCGAAAAGGCATCACCATGTGCCCTGTTTCATTCTTTGCAGCATTGACAGTAATGAACATCATTTATTAGCTAACCCAAGGGAAGTTAACGTGAACCAAACTGGGCATGGAACACTGCTAAGGAACAAGAGCTGGATTTTGAAACACTGGTCATTAAGCTCTCTGCTTTAGATTCTGCCTCCACAGCCCATGTATTTCCTACATTAAAACTGTTCGCTGCCAAGAAACATCAGCCAGCTCAGTTATTAATAGGTAAAAAAATTCCATCTGCATTGTGGTGTTGCTTCATCCCCAGTAATCTTGTCGAGCTAGGGATGTATGTCCCTGGAAATGCTCGGAATGGCCGGCTGACTCCTGTCCTGGAGAAACAGGAATCAGAGGCTGTTATCCCTGGCCCACAGCAGCATTCCTTGGAAGCCGGCCACGTGAGGATATCCCCTTGTCTGGGCTGCTCTGAGTGTGTGTAAGAGACGGTCCGAAGATCCCTCATCTGTCTCACGATCATCGATGAGGACAAAGACTGAAAGACCCTAAAATCCCCAAAGGGGGAAAGGGCACAGGAGTCCTGGCCAGACTGAGGTGGGATGTCTGCCAAGTGTCTGCAGGTGTGCACGCTGAACAGGTTGTTCTGGTGCTGTTCCTTGCTGCCCAGGCGGGAAGGGCTGCACTGGAGCGAGAAGGAATGTTCCGTGCCCAGGCCTGCCCAGACCCTGCACCGTAACACTATGGGACTTACTCCCCTACCTCTTTCGTGCCCAGACCCATCCAGACCCTGCACCATTACCCCAAAACCATGGGCCTTACTCCCCTACTTCTTTGGCTGGTTGCCCCCCGCCTTTGAAAGGACTATAAAGGGACTTTCTGAAGAGACCCCCTTCGAGATCTCCCCACGGAAGAAGACGGACCACGAGGATCCTGACTCGCCGTTGGTAGCTATTAACCCTTCCCCCCCTTTTTCTCTCTATCCTTTATTTTCCTTATATCTCTCCCTCTCTTCTATCGCATAATCATACTGTTGGCACTCAATAAAAGTGCATTGCTTTGATTGAAGCAAAAAACTTTCCCCGTTTGTGTTTCTTTTGCACTCTGAGATCAGTGTAACGAGTCACCACGACCCTCGCTTGCGTTAGCAGACCGTGACAGTGTGCAGTGTGTGTGTCTGCACGAGCACGTGCCAAATCCAGTACTTTGTGTGGTTCTCAGTGCTTTTCCTGCTGCGTGTTCACCTTGGTGGGGAGGCAGCTGAGGGCACTTAGGTTGGATTTCAGGGAGAGGTTCTGCTTCCCCCAGAGGGTGCTGGGCACTGCCCAGGCTCCCCAGGGAATGGGCACGGCCCCGAGGCTGCCAGAGCTCCTGGAGCCTTTGGACAACGCTCCAGGGATGCACAGGCTGGGATTGCTGGGGACAGGAGCTGGATCCATGATCCATGTGGCTCCCTTCCAACTGAGCACCTTCTCTGATCCTCTGATTCTTTAGTTTGAAAATGCTACGAAAAGTCATTTTGCTGTAAGTGATTGCTGAATCAATAAATCATTTTGTTTTACAGTAGCACCTAAAATGTGTCTGGTGGCAACATCCAATAAATCCTGATATTTTCAGTCTAGATATGAAAGGAGAGGAGCAGAAAAAAATGTCACCGACATTTCAGTGTTTTTATATTGCTTGTATTGGAGAGAAACTTAGAGGAATAGAATTAACCAATTTCATGGAGCTGACTCCATGTACCAAGAAATTATACAAAGGAAAAATAAATGAGAGGAGCCGAAGCTGAAGGCAGATCTGATTTTCAAATTAGAAAAGGCAGAAAATGTAAGTAGCAAAGTGCAAATTTATGAAGATTTCTGGGGAAAGAACTGTAATTTTGACTTGGATAAGGCAGAAAGGAGAAGTCCAGCATCTCAGGTGACCTGGGTCAGACAATGAGCAGTTCAGTAACCATGGTTTTGCCATGAGACAAAGACAAATACGAGTTTACTGGAAAAGCTAGAGAAAAGAAAGTTCCAGCATTCAGTGTATGAGATCCCTGATGAAGGATTTTGGTGAAAATTTCATTTAAAAAATAAATTTAATTTCATGCAGATCAGAGAATTGCTTTCTAATTTAGGAAGTCACAGCATTGCATGCAGGAGTGGATAGTCCACTGCTCTGAGCCTGTAAGCTGCTATTAACAGAGCAAGTAATTAAAATATTTAGATTAGTGTCAGACAGGGATTACAATAGGAAACTTTAAAACTAGGACCAACTTTGACAGTCAGTTGAAGGTTTATTAATTTTTTTTTATGAGCTTGAGGCTGGCTTCAGTTTCCAGGATGGTTTGTCTCATGTGAGGCTCAAGGTGGGAATCAAACTAAGCCCTGTTATCACTCAAAGTATTCATTTACAATGGAAGTTTGCACCCAGACATGGAAACACAAGGAATAGCAAAGCCAGAAAACTCTTGATTATATATTTGCAGTTAATTTCTAGTGTACCTGTGAGTTCTGTAATCCTTCAGGCTGAATCTGGCTAAACCTGACAGTCACCACTTGTGTGAAACTCAACACTTGCCAAGACAGGTTTGGTTTTTGCTGTCTGGGATGTTCCATTTGTGATTTTAACCCATTCTCTCTAAAATGTTCTTTGTGCCACCCACCTTATGCAAAAAACAATGTTGAAATATAATCGAAGCAAAATTAATCTTTCTGTTTTATTTCTAAAATAAATAACATTTCCGTTTGATTTTCACAATTTTCATGATGAATACTCAGTTCAGGGTCTTGAGCTTAAAATACTTCAGGAAAAATAAATAAATTTGTGGCCTGTTTGATGAATCACAGTTTGAGGGAAATGTCACATCAAAAGCCACACTTAGGTAATATGCCTCATTAGGCTTCTTCTAAAAAGAGATATGAATATTCAAAATTAATGTGGAAAATCCATATAGGGAAAGAATGACTTGTCAGACTTATTATAGATTTTTAGGCCATCCTTTGAATTAGAGATTTAATGTAATGTAATATCTTGCACATATATATATATGGCTTGTATTTCATTCCATTTGTAATTTCCATTAAAGTGTGTCATTAATTCAGCTTAAAAAAATCTTTGTGGGTCATATATATATAATGTATGTGGGTTGGGTGAAATATATACTGAGTATTCCTGGGTCTAAAAATTATAAGTTTAGCTACCATGTTGGTATGGGAATGATGTGCTTTAGCTATTCCCTGGGATGATACACGAGCTCTAAAGAGGATATTTTCCTTGTGCACACTATATTAAATAACAAGTTATGCAAAGTGAATGCTTAGTTTTATTAATTTGAAGCGGTGTGGGTTTACTCCGTATATTTTTATTATGAGAGCCCAGCTATGATTAGCAGGGCTATGTATTCCATTCTCACAGGATATTAGTTCATGAGGAGTAAATCAAATATAACCATGCATGAGAGCTGTCTTTTATTGATTTGCCCTCCAAACACGCGTCGGGTGAGTGTGACACAATAAAATGTATCAGTTCTCCCCCACGGCTGGCCTGGGCCCTGCCTTTATGAGACATTTTTCTGGCTGGGCCAGAAAATCCCTGACTCTGGGATGGAGATACCTCTGGAAATAAAACATGCAGGAGGTTCCTCACCACGCACTCCTGTTTATTCTCAATAAATATGTCATGAGACTTCTTCAGAGCAATAAAACAAGACAAAAACTCAGACTAGGACACAGGGGAGAGCTGCACATCCTCAAAATCCTTCCTGGACTTCACATCACACAAGAGCCGAGGGTTCCTCGTCAAAGCATTGACAACTGGCAGGCCTGCTGCGGGTGATTAATTTCTAACACCTAATTTGTTTATAAAAGAAAAAGGTGCTGCCTCGTTAAATCATATGGAACATATGAGAGCAGACCTGAAGGGAGGAAAAAGGCCAGTGGCGTGGAAATGTGATATCCACTAAAAGGGCCTAATTACAAGCAGGCTGGCCAGAGCAAGAGCCAAGCCAAACAACCCCTCATTGCTGGGTAGCCTGAGGGCTCTGCTGGCAGCAGGGCAGGGTCAGGGCAGCTCTTGGCATCTTCTGCTCCTTCTCAGATCAGAGATTTTGCTGGGCTTGTCCCCAGTTCTTTCTGGACTGGAATTTATCTGTACATTGCCCTTTCCATTTTCTATAGGATGTTAAGTAGATAAAATCCCTCCTGAAATCCTGACGTTTCCAGGAGGTGCCTTGCTTTGATATTTGGAGGGTGATATGAGACCTGTCAGAAATCTGCCCTTGACAGACAAGAAATGCTGGCAAGGAGCACCTAAATAAATAATACAGATAAGAGCCAGACCATGACACCAGTGAAGTGGCAAAATACTCATTAGAAGCCTCACTTCAGGTTTTTCAGTTGATCCCAGGCAGAACAGAGCAGAGCAGAGAATGGACACTCCAGGTTTTAGAGTCACAGAATCATAAAGTTTGGGAAAGACCTGTAAAATCAGCAAGTCCAGTCATTTACACCTCATTTGGGCTGCAAAACCTGCTGAGAGGCAGCTCCTGACTCGGCCTTGGCTGGTTTGGGGTCAGACCTCGAGCAGATTAAGATTTTAGGTTAGACCCTGATTTCATAATTATCGCCTTACTTCCACCTCAACAGGATGAGAGGAAACGGCCTCAAGTTGTGTCAGGGAGGTTTAGATTATATATTAGGAAATATTTCTTCACCCGAAAGGTTGTCAGGCATTGACTGCCCAGGGCACTGGTGGAGTCACCACCCCTGGAAGAGACTTGACTGAACTTCTGAGCTTCCCTATTTTTCTTGTAACTTATGGAATGCATCAATATGAAATATTTATATTGGCCACCCACAAAACCCTGCTGTTTGCTCTCCATAAAACACCACTGCAGTGTACAGGATACTGAAAATATTCTGTTTTATTGATCTGCCTGGACCTGGGGAGTTTGAGAAATGTTCTCTCTTACAGTGGTGATTCTGTATCATGTACCTATACAAGCATCAGTGGCATTGGTGTTACATCCATGTATTGCTTGGAATGATTCATTATCCTTATTTCCCTGGTTTTTATAAATAATGGCAAACTGCACAGAAACACTGCTCACACAACCCTTGATCCCACTTCTGCTCACTGCAGTGTCCTCCAATCTTTGCACTTCACTGGAAGTGTAAAAATACAACTCCTGAGCATTCCCTCAGCACACGGACAGATAACTAATAGTCCTTATATCTATCAGTGTCCTAAATTATGAATTTCATGTCATGCAGTTTTCTGTACAATAATTTTTGCAAATTATATGAACATCGTTGAAAATTAAAAATAAATCTGCAAAGGTGCTACTCAGAAGTGAGCAGGAGAGAAATCAGCTCCTCCTCTCTCATTTGCTGAAACTGACTTTAATACCCTCCCATTATCAGAGTTTTAGAAACTCACTTCTGCTTGTCAAGCTGGACACCATGAGCAAACCTTTGTTAAGGTCCCTCCAGTGAGGTAATTGCCCAAATCTCATCTCATTTGTATGAATTGTGGATGGTGTCAAAATGTCTCTTTACTCATTTTTAAGGTCAGTGTCGATAATCTTGAAGACTTATTAGTATTGATAAAATAAGATGTTCCCTTGCATAGCCCATCGTTGCTGTTAATTACTTTTTTGCTTTAGCGAGTGGCAAAAATGGTCTGCGTGAGGGGGACTGATAAGAACATCGGCACAAGGTTTATTAATTATAATTTTAATTGGTAATTACTCACTTTTGCAGCCTATTTTTCTCTTGTACCCTGGAAATGCAGGGACTACTTGAAACGGGACTTTGTCTTGATGTCTGGGGCCCGTTCTTGTCCATGAGCCATCCCCAAAACTTTGGAGTCACTATATTCACCAGTGGGTTCTAATTAGCTGCATGATTTTCATGAAAAGTCATTAAAACTCAGCTCTATACAGAATTGTTGCCAGCCAATGTATTTTTTTAAGCAAGCAATTGGTAGTAAATCCAGGAATCCCTATTCTACATGAGATTTGCCTTCTATTGGATACACAGATGCTCCAAGTATTGGAGGAGAAAATAAAAAGCCACTGATTTATCCTTCAAAAGATCCTGATCTCTCATGCTTTTATCTTATCTGAATACCAGTGAGCAAACCAAATCAGATTAAAGGGAGAATTTTTGTCTCTTATCCCTCAGACTTGGTGAAATCCGGGTTTATCTGCTGAGTGCCAGCTATACTTGTGCTTCAAATTCCAAACATCTGGTTTGGAGCAGTGCTTTCGTTTTTTATTAACCTCCACCACAGCCCAGCATCTGGGCAGGGATTCTGGGTCAGAATTCTAAAAATCTTCAACACACAACATGTAGAAAGATGGCAAAGTTGTGTGGGCACCTCTGAGTGGGAAGGGGAAATCCAGGTACAGCAAGAACAAAATTCATTTCTATTCCCCTTTATTTCCCCGCAGGCTCTTTCATTTCCAGTGCAAACTCGTCCTCCTGACATCTTCATGAGGAATTGTGGCTGCATCATCATGGTACCATGGACATTCCAGCTATTTTTATGGAGAAACAGTAATTCGGGTGAAGGTGAAATGATAAACAGGCTCCTAAAGTACACCATCCCACGGGGGTAAATACTACTCGTAAAAACCAATTTAATTTCTGCGATTATGTAATATTTATTTCTGAAGGAGAAGACACCCAAAACATAGACCAGAGTAGACAGTGTTGTTTACCTGAATTAACTGGGTTTGAAATACAACCAGCATTGAGGCTGAAGTAAAGTTTTTAAGTTTATCCTCGATGGCAGTAACAGATGAAATAAATGTTCTCTTTGTTTAACTACATATTGCTTTGCTCAAAAATTGTTGCTTATCTTGCCACAGATTAATTATGAGCAGTTATTAATTTAAATTATCAATAGTACAATTTTAATTAAAATATTATTATTTTAGAATTTGTTTTTAGGAAGGAAATTTTCCTTTTTTTTTTCAAGTTAGAATAATGAACATATTTACGAGCTCTCCCTTCTTACTTCTCTAAAGAATTGTCTTTTTAACTCTTTTGTTGTTTTGGGGTTTTTCTTCATTGAACTGTGTGTGCCAGACCAGAAAATCTGCAACTGCTGTCCCTCGGTGACTCATGGCTATTTAACTTATCGAATGCTATTGGCCAGTTCCCTTGTTCCAAGGTATTAAATCAAAGCACGACTGAGGGGCATTCGTGTTCTTTTGCATCCTGCACCAGGAAACAAAAAAGGCAAGAAGTTATTTCATACCACACACCTGTGTGATGCTGACGGGCAAAGCACCATCTGTTGTGTTGATGCATTTGGAAAAATGCAACTAAAGAATCTTATTATAATAACTTTACGTAAAAACCATGCAGTGCTGTTATAGACTGAGGAGACTTTTGCACAGCTTTATTTGCTCAATATAGTTTAACAAACAACCTGAAGATGTAATCAAATGCCATTAGCAGGATTATTGTTCTTTCCTGTCCGTCATTGGTAGCAGGACTTGGAAGTGTTTGTGGTGGGATCAGAGAGTTTTCCAGATGCTTAAGCACTACCTGTAAACCAGTAAAGAACATCTCTAAATTCTCCACTGCTTTAAGTGATGCCCTGTGTCCCTGGAAGTGCTTGAACGATGCAGTCAATAAGGGCTATCACCGGGATCACTGCAGCTCCAGGCAGCTTTACACTGTGCTTTCCAAAACTGTCCGAGCAGTGCTTCATTTCCAAGGAATGTCTTGCCACAGAATGTGTCTGAAAGAAGGCAATATTCTGCTGCAGTACAACTGTAGAGTGTCCCGAGTGGGAAGGGACCCACAGGGCTCATTGACCCAGCTGCTGTCCCTGTCCCCCAACAATCCCAGCCTGGGCATCCCTGGAGCAGTGTCTGAGCACTCCTGGAGCTCTGGCAGCCTCGGGGCCGTGCCCATTCCCTGGGGAGCCTGTTCTGCTGACTCAGATCCCACTGGCCATCCACCAGGACCCCCAGGTCCCTTCCCATGGCCACTCCCCAGCCTCTCATTCCCAGTCTGTCTGTACACCCAGGTGCTCCATCCCAGATGCAGAACCCAGCCCTTTCCCTTGCTGTGCATCACACCACTGGTGATCCACAGGCCTCTCATTTGTCAGGGTCTCTCTGATTGACATGATTTGGTGAAGAGAACAACTGTGACACCAAATTTCAACAAACCCTTTGCCCCTAAGCATCTCCTCTGCAGCAAGAGCTCTGTGAATCCCTTGCTGGATTAGCAGATATTGTGTTTCCACTGCTCATGCAGCTCCAGCCCAAACAAGCTGTCCCGGATTCCTACAGGGAACCCAAACTTTCTTATTGCTTCATTTGGGGGATGGATGTGCCAGCACGGCCTCTGCTGCTGTCACTGATTTGGGAGAGGATTTATTGTGGTCACTGGTGCCAGTGGGCTTGAAAACAGATCCGTGTGAAGCAGCAGAGAATAAATACTGTGCACAAAATCCGTGTGAGTGCTTATGCAGCAGGTACAAACACCTGGTGCCACATCTCCCAGCTGTGGCCAAGATGGGCTGAAGTGCTGCTCATACCATACAGCACTGAGTTTATTAGGGCAGGGTCACGGTAAAGGAGAAGTGAATAAAACACCTGCTTTGGTACTTTATACATTGCATAATTCTGCCTGCTTGCTTTTCATTGTTTTCCCCCCATTCTATTACAAAGGGGTGAGGTTTGAGCAGTGTCACTGCACCCAGCACTTCAGGAGGGTTTTTATTCCATGTAGAGCAGAATAAATTTATCCTGTACAGGATCTAGCACAGTTATAACAGGTACCAGCACTTGAAGTTTATGTGTGCAAGTCTTTGCTTGTATAAATTCACACAAAATATTCAACATTATAATCTTGGATTATTTGCTCAGAATCACCCCAGTGATGATGAGTGTCCCTACAATAACCCCTCACTGTGTGCTGTGCATGGCTATCCCACAGGATCCACCTGAAGGCCCCTGTGTACTTTGCTTTTAAAATTCAGACAATGCGTTTATTTGGAGTGGGGAGAGAGTGAAGCTGTCGGGGTTTTTTTTCCATTTCATGCCTTTTTCCATAAATATCTGAAGAGGAGTCAGACATTTGAGTTGTTATATATGGTTGGAGGTTTTTAGAATGTTTTGGCTTGTTTAGATCCTCAGTGTCATTTAAAAGTAGTTCAGTAGTGTCTGCAATGTTTAACCAGGGGTGCTCCTGGCAAACCCATCACACACAGTACTTCAGCCTTCAGGTACAGCGAAAATTGGTGTTTTAAGGGTCATTTCTTACTTCTACCTGCTGTTCTCAAAGCAATCGATGCCTTTAGAGAGGAGAAACATCAGATGATGTGTCCACACCATTGTTTCATCCCTCAGTGGAATGTGCCAGCCCTGCTGCAGTGAGGAGAGGCCCACACCACCCTTCCAGCACACAGAAATTGGAGAGTGATGTCTCTGCTGCAGTGAGGGGAGCCCCACATCACCCTTCCCTTCCAGCACACAGACATTGGAGGGTGATGTCCCTGCTGCAGTGAGGGGAGCCCCACATCACCCTTCCCTTCCAGCACACAGACATTGGAGGGTGATGTCCCTGCTGCCTTTAGGGAGCCCCACACCACCCTTCCCTTCCAGCACACAGACATTGGAGGGTGATGTCCCTGCTGCTTTCAGGGAGCTCCACATCACCCTTCCCTTCCAGCACACAGAAATTGTAGAGTGATGTCCCTGCTGCTTTCAGGGAGCCCCACACCGCCCTTCCCTTCCAGCACACAGACATTGGAGGGTGATGTCCCTGCTGCCTTCAGGGAGCCCCACACAGCCCTTCCCTTCCAGCACACAGACATTGGAGGGTGATGTCCCTGCTGCCTTTAGGGAGCCCCACACCACCCTTCCAGCACACAGAAATTGGAGGGTGATGTCTCTGCTGCCTTCAGGGAGCCCCACACCACCCTTCCCTTCCAGCACACAGACATTGGAGGGTGATGTCCCTGCTGCCTTTAGGGAGCCCCACACAGCCCTTCCCTTCCAGCACACAGAAATTGGAGGGTGATGTCTCTGCTGCCTTCAGGGAGCCCAAAGAGCCACGGCACATTTTCCAGGCTGGAGCAGGTGCCACAGCAGGGTTATTACATAACTGTGGCTGCAGAGGAAGCGCTTCCTGACATTTTAGTGCCGTATGAGACCTGAAGTCCGCGGAACAAGCTGCACAGCGCGTTAATTTCTGTCATGTCAGGTTGGAAGAGGATCAACCTGAAAGCGCTTTTTGCTGTCATCGCGCATAGGAACAACCGCAGAAATAACTTGTTCCTGGAACTGGGGAAACATCCTGGGGGAGCTGAAGCCTACGGTGCCTGTCCAAGCCAGCAAGGGCAGAGCATCTCAGCGTGGCAGTGTCCAGTGAGCACGTGCAGCTTGGGAGGGCTGGAGAAGTGGCATTTTTAATTAGAGAGGTCCCAGCCAGGGTCACAGTGACAGCACGGGCACAGCTAAAGAATCCCTGGTTTCCCGGGGAGCATTGCTGCACTGGGGTCAGGGCAGATCCTCATCCGTGTGCTTGGGACAATATGAAAACATCACCTCATTTCCCAACCACACACAATTTTATTCCTTTTATTTCAGGGGAGCTAATGCCATTGAGGATGTAGGTGAAGGGTTTGACCACAAACCATCACTACTGATTCCATCCCTGGCAGTGCCCCTCATTCCCTGCCTTGTCCTCTGCCCCTCCAAGCAAGCACACAGATGATTATTGTTTCAGCAGCAATTATCTGGTTTGCAAATTGAAGCCAAAGCTCTGAAAGGTTTGGGGATAGCAAAAACTGCCTTCAGACCCTTCAGCAGGAGGACAATAAAACAATATTCCAAAGCAGCCTTTGTATTGGCTTATTGGTGGTATATTTGCTTTTTAATGCCTCTTCAAAATAATGGCATTATTTATGAAAAGAGAGAAAGATCTGGCCCCCAGTGCCATAAAACTTTGATCCATTGTATAAAAAGGAAAAAGTCCTAAAGACAATTGGACATTTTAAAAGAAGCTATGAAAGGAAGAGTTTTTACATTTTAATATGAAAAATCATACAAAATACCTTTTATTTGGCTGCATATTGCCCACAGTAAATTTCAGTATTGTTATCCAGCATCCAATCTATCGCCTTTAATCAGGCACCTTTATTTTATATTTTTTACATGCTCAAAAACTCTTCAAATTGCTCTCACCGGATGAAGGATGTCATGCCCTTTAAGACACTTTTCTTCTATGGAGAAGAGCAACTTCTCAAGCAAGTTTCCCAAAATTGTGAAAGCCTCCTGATAGCAGTAATTTTAAAGAATGACAGTATAGGTGGAATATTCCTGTCTTTTTTCATTTCTTTTTAGCCATGTGTTACATAATGTCTTTTTATTATATTCGAATCTTTCATTCTTGAGACTAACTGCACATGAAACCCTGGGCTTCTCAAGCTCCTTCTGCCATTTGGACTCAAAGTGAAGCAATTTTTCCAGCATCATTTCTCCTTTGTTATCTTGTCTTTCCATCAGCTTCTCCATTAGCTCAATTATAGGCCTGCTACGATTTTTACTGCTACCATTATGTGTGGACTATTAAATCATTTGCTATTCTCCAAAACATATTTGTGCATAAAGGTCTAATTTTGAAAGGCTGAAAGCTCACCTCAGCGCTATCACACTGGTAATCAAGGAAATAATTGCATAAAATAATCCAGAATAAGATGCACAGTAATTCAGCTTCAGGGATGCAATCTATTTGTGGTTGTAAACGACATTATTTGTTTATACAGCTGGTTATTTTTCTCCCTGCGATTTCCTTGAGAGTTTCAATATGGAAATAAAGAGAGCTCAGGGCATGGCATGAGGCAGTGCTGTAAAATTCCCATCGTTTTGTCCATTTAATTGACGTGTTTTAATAAATTGTGCGGTGGCCAAGTGAGGAGGGTTTGAGCTGTGCCCTCAGTGCTGTCTGTCACCGAGTCCAGGGGGGTGACAAACGGGGGAGTGCTCCAAAGGTGTCCCCAAGCAGAGTGGCCTGGATGTGGTGTGGATTCAGCAGGCATTCCCCGCCACAGCAGCTTCCAGGTGTCCAAAGGAACCTCTGGAGCCTGGAATTTCCTCAGCTTCACCTTTTCCCTGCCGTCTGTTGCAGTGCAGAGAGTTCCTGAGCTGCTGCAATCCGTCAGGTGCTGCAGCTCTGCCAAGGGCTTGTGCAAACAGCAGGGGATGTCATTAGCACAGGGGGATTAATTGCTCTGGGAGGGGACACGTGCAGCACTGTGGAGTGTTTTGTTCTCCCAGTAAAGAGGTGGAGTGGGTGGAATTATCTGTTTGCAAGCAGAAAGCCAAGGAGGTCCCAATTTCTTAAAGAGCTGGGAAGTTAAGAGAGAGATTTGAGTCAAGTGGATGCACAGAATGAGAGGTTCCGGTTGTGCCCAGCAGGTAAAAGACAGGAAGTTTGCAGGGTGTAAGAGCCACTGTAAAATTGGGGATAAAGTGGTTCTGGATTTGCATGATTCATTGCAATATTCATTGCAATATTCATTGCAAACAGCATGTATCATTCTTTCATGAATTAGCCAATTTTCTCCTTTTTCACCTTTTTTTTTTTTTCTCACTTCAGTTCAGCTCTCAGGCACAGGGTGGGATTGTTGGAGTGTCTGTGTCAAGTCCGGGGGTTGGATTTGATGATCCTTGTGGGTCCCTTCCAACCTGGACTATTCTGTGATTCTGTGACTCTGACCCTTCCACTCAAGCCATTCCATGATTCTATAATTTTTGGCTCACCCTCATGTCTGTTACTTCAGTGTATTTCCCAGGGGCTCCCCATGCATTTATACAATTTCCACACCATTTTCACTCATGGAAAATAAAACTTCATACACATCTAAGAGTATAGTTTGACCATGTTTGACACAGTCTTTACATATTAAATAATTGTGCCCTGTATAAACACAGGGAGAAAATGGCAAAGTGTCTGATTCTAAAACCGAAGTGTAAGAATATCTTTGGCATTTGTATAACTTAAAAATGATACAACTTCTACAGGTAAGGGCCCAGTTATTTCAGAATCAGCGAGCATTTGAGCAGTTGGGGCGCAGTGCTCTGCAAAGATATGTTTTGTTCCCCATGTATAAAAACCATAATAGCTGGTCTTCTCCCCTACTTGATGACTTAAGTAAAATTTGTAGCAGGTGTTAAGCCACTGAGCAGTGTTTGATGAGCTCATTGTTTTACTTGTGATGATATAACAAGTGTAAACACCCTCTACAGCTGAAGATATATTACCTTGAATTATATTTAACAGCTTGGTATAAAACAATACATTATATCTTACCATCTCTTATGGTCGGTGTTTATATTCCATTAAAATTTGGGCTTTAATTTTCGTGGTGTTGCAGGGTATTGGCTTCAGAGCTGCAATGCTCCTGCTCTTGGCTGCTCCTCAGCAGGCAGGGATGTGCCCACGCAGGGTAAACAGGTTTTTTAACTTGAGGTGCAGGGATGAAATCTGAGTATCTGATTGTCACTTCATGGAGTCACAGGATGGTTTGGGTGGGAAGGGACCTTAAATCTCATCCAGTGCCACCCCTGCCGTGGGCAGGGACACCTTCCACTGTCCCAGGCTGCTCCCAGCCCCATCCAGCCTGGCCTTGGGCACTGCCAGGGATCCAGGGGCAGCCCCAGCTTCTCTGGGGATTCCAGCCCCTCCCCACCCTCCCAGGGAATAATGAACAATCAGAAATAGCTGCTCAATGTCAATATGTGTGTTGGGTTAAAACACAAACGCAGCTGCCCTGCTTATAAACCTGCAGGTGTTGCAAGCTTGCGTTGCATAATCCATACCTCAAGGGTGAAATTCTGTCCTTTATGCCATTGATTTCTGTGGGCTTGTAGTTTCTGCGAAGATGAATAATGTTGGAACAAAATGGTAGTGTTAAGCAGTAAAGTATCATCACTAAGAGGGTTTGCTCATAAAGGTCAAATAAGAATATGTCACCCCGCTTTGATTAATAGCTCGTGGTGTTAGTAGATATTGATTGCATTTAAGAGCCTGTGGGTAAGAGGCAATTTAAGTTATCTTCAACATCTTCCCAAGAAATAAGGTTCCTGTGAAAGCAGATCCCGACAGGGGCCGTTGCTGTGACTCCAGTGTGAGGAAGGGGAGACAGCAGAAGGGATTTACCCATTTTGTACAAACCAAACTGGTACAGGTGTCAGTTACCCCCCACCTGCTCTGCCCAGCCTCTGGTATCAATTCCAGCACTGGGACTGTCCAGCATTTTTCCTTTTTGCCACTCAAATTCAAACCAGAGTGTGGTCCTCAGCTTTTGCCATCTCAAAGTACAATATTTCCTTCAAGTATTGTAGGAAAAAACAACCAAAATATACCACCTTATCAAACACTTTTTCAAAGGCTTCTGGGCAATTTGTCACTCATTTATGTTTTATTTACAGTAATAAAAATTTACCATTCTGGAGCTGATGTACGAGAATGATCTGCACTCATCAGATTTTGTCTTATTCATTAAACTGTAACAGCTTCAAATTTAGGATTGCCTTGGTACAAAGTCTGCAGACGTTAGGAAAACTTGTGTAGCACAATCGAGTAGGGAGACCCCAGATCTTTGCCTCCAGAAGGCAATGCTTTGCTGAGAAAACAGTGGTGAAGGACTTTCTCCCCATTTTAACCAGCTCTCTTTGCAGTTCCATGCTGGGAAGTGTGCTCCTCAAGGGGAAAACTATTTTTGTCCAGGTTGTGTAGTGGGAAAGCCAGGCACTCTCAACACTCACTTCTCTTTGCAGAAAATGGTCTAAAATCTGCTGTTCTGTCAGTATGGAGAGATCTGCTGTGTGTAAAGGGGTGAATACAGGGTTATAAGCTACTAATTGGCTTTTAAGGAAGATATGCATTTTCCAACCATTATTTCCATGAATAATCAAACATGGTCACTACAATTTTTGAGAGAAAACTCTCACAGAGTTTCTGGTTTGTAACCTCCTGGTATTTCACAGCTACAGTACAGGTGTAGCAGGCATTGCTGTTTGGAAGGTGTTTTCAAGATAAAGCAAGGCTCATGGGGAGGAAATTGGGGTTTTCTGAACAGAAAGAGCAAATGTGAACAGGGAAACTCCCCAGACATGGCACATGCACGTGTCACTTCTATATCTGCACATCATTATGTGACAGCACTGGTTTTAAAGTATATTAAAGTTTAGCTTTTATGCCAGTAATTCCATCTTCATGGTCAGAATCAGCTTGTTTAATTAGCTTGAGTTCTCCCACCCCAAAAACATACATTCACATGAGCGGATGCACTAAGATTTTGTGCTTTTCCCAGTGTTTTCTCAGCCTGGCTGGTTCAATTTGAGAGGTTCTTTTAAAGTTTAGTTCTGATGTTTGGGAGATATGAACGCCTGTATGCAGATGCCATTTCTCCCATGTTTTAAGATAATATTTGGGAAAGGAAATCACACTTTGCATCTTGCTTCAGTAACAAATTTCAAATCTCATTTAGAGTTCCTCACATGGCCCAAATTTTGCCCTGTAAACTGATTTCATAGCAGTAAGTTTGGTGCTAAGAGCACAATGAAAACTTTTCAGTGTTCTGTTCCTTCACACCAACAGCTGAACTCCTACTCAGTTTTGTCAAATACACCAACCAGGGATTGCACATGAGCAAAAACCAAAATATATTTTAAAAATTCTGCCTCTAATAAAAGTGAGGCAGAAGCTGGATGCATTTTGGGGTTTTATAAATGGAATAAAAAGGTGTCCACACCCGAGTTAACAAAGGGATGTGCATTATCCCCTTGTCCTGATGCAGCTCAGGGTTGTTTATTGAAATGAACAATAGGGCATTGGTCTGAAAAGCAGCAACTTTTGGGAAGCAGATTAATTTCCACCAAAAATGGCACAAGTCTGAAAGTGCAGCCACATCCTCCTGCCTTCAGAAAAAGTGCAGGCTCATGAATTATTTTGTGTGTTATGTCTTTTAAATATTTCCTGGATCCAGCTGAGAAAGACAGCGACTCGCAGCAATAATCTGATAAGACACTGAATTTCTATTAATTACTGCAACTGTTTTGAGTGTTCATCTCATGAATTAAGCATTTTTGCTTAGATTCTGATTATTTTCCACTTTTCATTGCTAATGTACTATCAAATCACTGTCAAAAAAAAGCAAGACTGATAAACATTTAACATCAAGGAGGTGTATTTATTTATTTATGAATTTTTTGAGCACAAAGGTAATGAGAGTACTGACAAATCTCATGTTTCATTGACAAGTTACTTTGAATTTCAGAATATACAAGTATTTAAAACAACAATTTACTCCCAAGTCTTCTGGCATGGCGAAGACGAATGAATCATGCATAAGTACTAATAAGGTTTCCAATCTGTCAGTTCTGCTTTCTCTGCTGCTCCCATGATTTGAGTTTGGATTGATTGGGTTTGTTTTAATTTTTAGGTGTTTCCTCTGAAGTGATGAATGACGGCCACAGGTACCAATATCTGTGCACAAGCTGTGCTCAGAGGGATGCTCTGAACACCCTGGGCTGCTGGGAGCTGCCTCTGACCAGGATTTTTGGAGGTCCCTTCCAACCCAGGCCATTCCATGATTCTGTAACCCATCTCACAAAAAAGTCTTGGAATGATATTTACCTAAGGATTCCTTTCCAGGGAATGGCACAGATTGGTTTTTCCAGCCCCATTTCATAAGCAGATGATGGGAATGGCACAGATGATTGGTTTTTCCAGCCCCATTTCATAAGCAGATGATGGGAATGGCACAGATGATTGGTTTTTCCAGCCCCATTTCATGAACAGGAGATGATGGGAATGGCACAGATGATTGGTTTTTCCAGCCCCATTTCATGAGCAGGAGATGATGGGAATGGCACAGGTTGGTTTTTCCAGCACCATTTCATGAGCAGGAGATGATGGGAATGGCACAGGTTGGTTTTTCCAGCCCCATTTCATGAGCAGGAGATGATGGGAATGGCACAGGTTGGTTTTTCCAGCCCCATTTCATGAGCAGGAGATGATGGTGGTGATTTTCTAATCCAAACCAGTTTGCTCATTCAATAGTATCTCATAATCACACTGAAAAAAATATGTGCAAATGCCAACAGAATTATGGATTCTTTGATTGATAGAGACCAGATGAACTCCACTGGGAATTTCTTTTTGTGTGTGTGAGTCATTTGATAATTCAGAAGTTTCTCAGGAAAGCTCACTGCCCTTAACAAGCCCTGGAGTGATCCAATAGAGTAGCAGAGATTATCCTGAAGGATAATTAGACATTTCACACAAGAAAATGAATATGCCAAAGAATAGACCAGGGGCAGTAGTCAGCAAAACAACTGGAATTTTTGGAGTCATGGGAGAGCGGCTTATCTTGTATGGATCTCTTATATGCAAAAAAGGCAGGAGTTTTATTGTGATAGATATTAATCTTCAGAATTGTATTGTTATTAATGTAAAATGTGAATTCTCCTCTGGCAGCGGGTGGTGGTTGATTGCCTCTGTTTCCTGGTGAGATTGCCCAAATATGACTGGAAAATGTATATATAGACTTTGGGAATATTGAGAGTCAGGATTTGGGTAGCTCTGGTCCAATGCAGCAGGGCAAGTCGATATTTCAGCTCCTCACTTGCACTGTGGGTAACGACAGAAAATAGCAGGAGACATTCTGGGGAGTTCACAAGAAGGAAAAAATACTGAGTTCAAACGTATTTTGGGTTTTTATTTTATTAATTAAATTATGCCTCCTCCCTATCCATCCCCAAATGAAGATATTGTACAAAACTCTATTTATTTTCCACGTGTGCAGTGCCAGGGTCATATCCAGACCCAGTTTCTCCAAAGGAAGCAAAGGATTATTGCACAAGATAAGCAATTTTTTCCCACTAAAAATTATTTATTTTGCAAATAGCCACAGATGATGTTTAAAAATAGCAAGTGTGATGTGAGGCATTTTTTATTCCAATCTGAAAGTGGGGAGGTTCACAGAGGAGACAATTCTGATTTATTCTCCTCAGATGAGGGCCCCAGTTCCTGGGCTGTGAGGAGATGCTGCTGTGGGAGTTCTCTCAGCTGCCCCTTGTCCATAGTTGGGGTGTATTTAAAAAAAAAACCCCATGATGCAAAAAAAAAAACAAAACAAAACAAAAACAAAAACAAAAAAAACCCCAGCCAAACAAAAAAGCCCCAAAACAAAACAAAAATAGAATTAGCTGATGACAAATAATTTTTATCTCAAAAAACAAACACAAATTCAGCTCCTTAATAACAACCATAAACTTCTAAACCTGCAAAGCTGATACAAGTTCAGGGATGAGAGACTGAGCTTCAGCCTGAGTAGTTTGGTTTTCTCTTGTTATTTATTTTAGCAGGGCATTAACTGAGTTCTGCAAGAGAGCAGTTTCAGGGAAGAGGGATCTCCTCTGCAGACAGGTGCTGACATATCAACTGCAAATGTGTACAGGAACACACTTAACTGTGCATTTGTGATGGGAATTTGTTACATTTAGTTTGTCTTCGTATTGTAATACTCTGATAAGGATAAATTCTCACATTAGGATTGTGGAAGACCCATTACCATCCATTTCCAAACTTTCTTCCAGAGGACTTTATTTCCTTTGCTATTTTATCCTACCCATTCAACGGTGCAGAATTTTCCCAATTTCTAAATTCTAATTTTGTCTCCTTCTGATGTCACCTCCTGAAAAAAAACCCCCATTTCTGTGAGGCACAGGGTTACCAGTAGCTTTGATGTGAGTATTCCAAGCCCTCTCGTCTGAAGACAGTCTGCCAGCAGAGTTTAAGGACGACAGAGTTTCATTACAAGGCCTTTGAAGTTCCTGAGGTACCACAAATGGCCGTTATTGAGAATTTGCCTTGATTATTATTTTTCCTGCCAGACTTTTAAGCCATACAATATCAGCTTTCTTTCGACTTTGCTGCTTAGTTCCTTTTATGGTAAAGCTCAATACAGTGACCATATGGAGCAGCTGAAAGGCTGCCAAGTGTTTAAATGACAAGGTTATAAATACAGAGACAGCACAGGGTTTTTTTCCCCCCCCTTAATGTATAGTCCTGTTGGTTTCAGCCACAGCAGACAATAAATCAGAACGTATAACTTGTTTTGCCACTCACTTCATAGGCTTTTTATAGGTAGAGAGTGTCTTAGTGCAACAGAGGGAAATACTTGCACAGTTTGGGGAGGGAATGTTGCATGGAGGACACCTGTGAGAGCCAAAGGGAAAGTTACCAAAACTCAGTGGCAGAGGGACATCCCTCCTTCCTCAGCTTTGGTGCTGGGCCTCAGGCTGTCCTCAGCCCTGAGCTGCTCCTCTGGCTGGACAGGAGCTGCCTTCTCTTTGCCTTCTTCTGCTGCGAGTGGGAAAGGTGCTCCCTGTGCCTGGAAATAGAGATTTCATGGCTCGTATCTCCCGAGCAGCAGTCCCTGCTTGCCCTGGTCTGTGCTCTCCTGCAGCTCTTGCTCCTTTCAGGGCTCATTCCTGTCACTGCTTGGACACTTGAGCACTTTGGGTTGGTGGGAATTCAATTGCTTCTGTGAGTGTCAGAGAGAGGAAAGCAGAGCCGGTACCTTGCACATGGAGGGAAAGGGATGCTACTTATGAAAGATGTTTTTCCTGTGCAGTAATTGCAGCAGGAGAGCTTTAAACCTTAGAAAAGAAAAGCTTCCTATGCTCAGGTCTGCATGTGTCATCTGCACCTTTGCTCTCTTAATGCACTGGGATACTTTTTGTTATCCAGATTTTATGGTTCTGCTTAATAAGAAACTTGTGGATGCAAAGGTCTGGTATTGTATCAGTAGGATGAATGAGAAGTATATAAAGTTTTATCTTTCTGTTTTTTTCCAGAAGGAAGTGGTTTTTCTCAGCCACCCGCTGCTGTAGGAGAGCTGCCCTACCCCAGAAACACAGCTAAGGCAGAACAGCACTCCTCAAAGTAATAATTTGGATTATTTGCAAACAGATGGCCAGAAACACAAACACTTTCCCTCACAATCATCACTTATCCCTTTGGCTGCCAATACTCCACTGCACACGTCTTTGCTGCTCTGTGCTAATAACATCAACTGAAAGGACTTGGAATGTCAGCCCTTACCTGCTGCAGCCCGCGGGTGAGCTGCCAGCTGGGCTCTTTGAGGCAAGCTTTGTGCTTCAAGCACCGCGTTTGGGCTCTGGAGACTCGTGCTCCTACCAGGGCTCTGCCACAGATTTCCTGTGTGACCTTGGACAAATAACACTCTCACCGCCTCAGCTGCCCATCTGTTAGCACAGGCCTGGTAATTATGATGGGAATGAGTTTCACTTTGTAGCAGTTCTTAAGGTTGAAGGCCCTTCCTCAGAAGTGTGGCTCAAACTGAGGCCCTGGAGACAGATTCCATCTGAGAACGGAATCTCTCGCGGTGGTGGAGGACAAGGTGCTTTCCGTGGCGTGATTGCTGAACTGCTAAAGAGTGGCAGGAATGCAGAAACCTTAAAGCACGGCTCAAACCATTCTGTTATTTTATTTCTATTTTTCAGAAGTCCCACATTGGCCATCCCATCTCTTGACATGGGCATTGTGCTGCTGCTTCCCCCTGCAGAACCAGCAGCACTTTTCTCCGGTGGGTTCATCCCAGCTGCTTCATCACCACTTTTTCCTCCGGCCTTTCTTTGCCTCTGGGTGACTCTGAAAATTGCCTATTTCTATAGCTGCAGCTCTTTACATCACAAAATGAACTTTTTTTAGCTGTTTGGTGCACCTGAGTACTTTGGGACCAGGAGGACCACGGGGACAGAGCAGAGCCAGGACTCAGAGCTGACAGGTGAGCGCTCTGCACACCCAGCAAACCCACCTGCAGATGGTTAATCACCCTGCACACCCAGCTGTTCACCTGCCTGAGCTGAGCAGTCACTGGCCAGATGTTCTCTCTAGTGAGAGCCGGGCTCTTCTGTCCTTGCCCTCACCCCAGTGGGACCCTGCCTTGCACAGATTGGTGCTGTGGCCAGTGCCTCCTGGCTCACCAGGCTGTGTGTAACTGCCATGCAGTGAAACCATCCTAATTCCAGGTACTTTCGTTCCAGTTTCCTGTGAACAGCTTTCACTATAACCATTATTTTTGTTTTCTAAAGGGAGCTTTGGCAGCGTTGCAGCATTTTTGTCTGTGTTTATCACTGAGGTATCACCATGGATGTCAGGGGTCTGGCAGCCCAGAGCAGGAGGAAGGTGGTCAGCAGGCCCCTCACCCAAAATTTCTTTAAAAATGGGTTATCTTGGAGAAGCATGAGGAGAGGAGGTGGACAGTGCAGTGCTTCTGGCAATGCTCTGATTCCACAGGTGAAATCACAGCTTAGATGACGTGAATTTGTTAAATTTAGTTTGTCTCTAGCCGTTCTACAGCATTCTGATAGGTGTAAGTTATCTCACTGGGATTGTGGAAGACCCACTGCTGTCCATTTCCAAACTCTTGCAGAGCACTAGAGATGTTCAAGGAGATGATGTGACACCCTATATCAAAATGTGCTGTACAGAGGATGGAGCCTCTCTCATTGTTCTCTAAAAATGCTTTCGTGTGGTTGGGGCTGTGCTGCCATTTTCTCCCCCTTTTCTGTGTGTAAGGGAATAAAAAGTTGTCCTCAGCCAAGTGTTTTCCTGCCGGATTTTAAATAGACTGGAGTTCTACTGGGTTTTGGTTCACAAGTCAGTTAGCACTTCAGGGGGAAACTGTCTGCATATGTTTGCATCTCCTGAGTTTTGCTCAGAGTTTCAGATTCAAACAAAACTGAGAGCCCAAAGGAGAACCCAGCTTGAACTGCCAGCACAGTCTGACTTGGGGTTGGAGCTATGCAAAATCTCTATATTTAGTTTGGTTTCAAATAGCTACACTAAGTCCTTATGCAGATCCCAGGAGGTGTTTTAAAGTTCGCTCAGTACTTACCCCAAGTTCCCCTGAAATATTTGGCAATTTCAAAGTTTTCTATACTGCCTGCCAAAATTTTAGGCCTATAAGAAAACCTGATATAAGCGTTTTTCTCTCCCCCTGCCCCCTCCAAATCATTCCACTCAAGTAACCCCTAAAGGGCTAAGAGAGAGTGTGAGTTGTGTCTTTCTTGTAGAGCCAGATGTGGAGTGAAACCCTGAGAGACTGCAGCCACAGCTCCTCCTTCCACTCCCACACCACTTCTCATTGATTCCAACAATATTTGCTTAAGTAATAACTGGCTCTGACCTTGGCACCTCGTCCTTTGGAAGCTTTTGTCTGGATCTCTTTACAGAAAAACAGCGCAGAACAGGCTGTGATGTGAATAACCGTGGAATGTTTTCCTTGAGCCGGGCTTACCACATACAGAGCTCCAGCGAGGCACATACATTACTGAAAATAATAGCCTCAAACTCTTCCAGTGTCGTTTGTTCATTATGAAGTCTATTACCTCTGCAATGAGGCTGCAATGCTCGGGCCTTTCTGGTTCTGTGCAGAGCAGTTTATTAATGGTGCCTTTGTTTCAGAGGGATGGCACAGGGAGCTGAGCCCAAGACTTGGAGCTGCTCAGCAGCGGTGAAGCAGCTACTTGGTGCTGTTTAATATCTTAAATGACTCCATGCCCATAAATCAGCCAGCCATAAATTATGTTTAATGCTGAAAAATAACCACCGAGCAAACAGATCTTTAACCTGTAAATGTTAATTCTGTTTGTTAATACTTAGCGGCTCCAGCAGTGCTCAGAGGCTGCATGGGCTATTATTCATTTTGACTCAACTCCAACCCTTTTGCAGAAAAGCCTCTCCTAGACCTCCCTAAAAATGGGAGCTGCCTCAGGGCACTCACCATGGAGCAGAACTGGGAATGGCACTGTCCCAAATGCAGCTCCTACCTGCCCTGCCCGGGACACTGCACCACAGCTGCCCTGCTGAGTGGGGTGGGTCACATCCCGCGAGGACCACGAGCTGGGAGCCGAATCCCAGCCATCCCCGGGCCCAGCCGCTCACTGCGGGGTGGCTTTGCAGGTGTTTGGCCCTGGGGTGGAGCAGCCACACTGGCAGAGCCACTGGAGCCAGCCCAGATGGCTCTGGGCGCTGTCACCTGCCCGTGATGCTGAGCGTGGCCAGGGCTCTGTGCCCGCGTGGGGTGAGGGCCACGCTCACTGCTGCGTGCCTGCAGGGGAAAGCAGGACCCAATCCAGGCTGAAAGGAGAAGGTTTATTCCCCTCCTTCCCTGTTTGATTTATCTCAGCTCTGGGTCCCTCCCCTTCCCTTGTGCACTCCATCCCTACAGCTACAAACCCCCTTTTTTTTTTTAATTTTTGTTTTTGGCTTTGTGTGGGGTGCTTTAATTTTCCTTTATATCATCCACAGGATTTTATTCCCAGGGGCGGAGGTTGGAGAGGACTCTTGACTGCAGGATGGAGACAAGGCAGGGAGGAGCAGAATATCCCCTCAGGGATATTGAGTGTGACTGGATCCTGCTCTGCTTTGCTGATGCACAAGTCATTTTGTGAATCAAATCCTGGACGTCTGAATCTCCTTTAAATGCTTCGTTTTGATTTAAATCAGCGAGTGGGTGATTCAAAAAATTCAAGCGCATGTCATTAGGTGTCTATTTACCTTTAAAATTCTACTAGTGAAATATTTGTAGCATAGAATTATGGAATTACTTGGGTTGAAAGAGACATTAAAGATCATCTGCCTCCAACCCTTCTGCCATGGGCAGGGATGCCAATTATATTGTCTAGAATATTTGCTGCTTCCAACTCTGTTGAAATCATTCTCTCCTTGAGTAAAACTAATTTTCACTCTGAATCCCGGCTTTCTTTGTTCCTTCTAGGCAATAGAAAAATCAAAGAATTTATAAGGTAAAATAATTTTGTACATCAAAAAGCCAGCTGGACCTTAAATCTATTTTGCATTTGATTCTATTTTATTATTTTGTCCCTGCATTTCACTAAATGCAAATGTTTGGAAATGAAGTTGGTTGAAAGATGGCAAAAATCCGTAGCAAACTTTGCAATTAAATATTTTATCCTCGTTTGGGCAATTAGAAACAGTAGCTAATGCTGCGCATGCGAGTGTGTTTATTCTTACATTGGTAAAGTACCATTTCTGGGGAAAACAGGTTTATTCCTATTTCTTCCCTTTATAACTGGCCATAGGTCCACACCATGAAGCTGAGGTTTGAGATGTAAACTACATTATGTCTATACTTTATTGGGTCAATTTTTTGGTGACAAAAATTGACTGTCTATGAACTGAAGGAGGCGTTTTCATTCTGAAAGTTGAAGTATTTACATCAGAACGATTTATCAGCTCGGTTCCATTTCATTACATAAGATAAAATGATGTTGAAATAAATATTGGCCTTGATCTAAGCTGCTGTCCAGCAACAGGAAGATCATATATCTGTTTTTTTTAAAAATACAGCAGTTCAAAAATATCAGAGAAGAGTGAATAACAGAGAAACTGGGCCGACAATAAAATCTACGTGGGAATCAAATGTTAACATTCTACTTATCAAACTCTTACAAGCAGAAGAGAACGTGTAGAATGGTAATTAACACCCACTCATCGCATTCTTCTGGAAGATTAAGAAGAGGTCCTAGCCCCAGCACTTACCTTTGCAAATCTAATCTCATCAATTCATCTAATTCCGAAGAGAATGAGGTTTGTACTTCACCTTCCTCAGGCAGGTTTTTTTCTCATTGGGCTGTTTTTCCCTTTCTCCATACAAGGATCCCTATCTCACTTAAAAGGTGAAAATTCCTTGGCCTTTCAGTGCACCCAGTTAAGACTCCACAAAAATAGATGGGATATCACAGATGCAGGAAATACGGGAGCAGGGTTTATGACGTCTGATAAAGCTGAATTTTAGCTCCTGCAGGAATGTGTTATAAAATCCAGCCATGGAAGGAGCAGAGTTTTCCATTTCTGGCCCAAATTGCCACATCTCTCATTGCAAATAGAGATAATAACAGCTTCCATCCAGAGACCACAACTCCATCTCCCCCTCCTTGTGGAAATGTCACACAACTTCTCCTCATTCAAATCACTCAAAATCTGTATTTAGTTAGCTTTTCAAAATGCATGTATTACCTAATGACATGATTGCTTGGCTGCCTAATTTACAAGAAGTCACTTGCATAACCAGCAGATAAATATAGATGAAGGTTTTATCCATGTGTATATAAAAAGAGAATTATCCATGTGTGTATAAAAAGAGAATGTGTGTGGTTTTGACTTCAAGAATAAAAAAATTTACCTTAAAGCCTTTATTAGATTTTTAAAAAAATTTTTGTTTTCCAAACATATTCCTTTAAGAGACTTTTGCTTTGGTGATTTCTGCTGTGCTCTGAGATTTTATAAAATATAACTGCTTTCATTAACTGGGGAATCACATTCCTTTAATACCCAGTTCCCTTGCATCTGGCAGCATCCATCCCTGCAAGCACCCTCTCAGCCATGAACATTCCCTTGGTGTTAGCATGCAAATATTTTCATGCACCATCTTGCTGAGACTTTAGCAGATGCAGATGCAGGTTTCATTTATTGAGTATTTTCTAAATATAACCAAAATACGCCTTCCATGTGATCCTGAGAGTGAAAACATCTCAGCAAATCTACTTTTCCCTGGAATTGCTGGTTCTTGGCCAGGAGGTGTTGGTTGAACACGGGTAGGAGCAGATGTAACAAGGCAATGAAGGTGATCATTAATGCTATTACACACATTTGCTGGAGCAAAAATGAAACTTTCAATTTCCACGCCATTAGGAGCCTGCAGAAGGATAAAAATGCAGTTTGCAATCCTCACTCAGATAAATGATTGCTGCTCTCAAAGCCTTGAGCAGTTTTAACAAATGATCACTGGCTGGATTCCACTGTTGGATGGTGCCTTCGGAAAAACAGCACTATTTAAACACATCATCACGGATTCCTAATGAATCCATTCTCTATATCCCTCCCCTCTCCTGGTAGGAAACATGGAGCTGAAAATGACTGGAAAATTGAACTGATACCAAGGTTCTCTAATCTCTCTCCTCGGCTGAATTTATAGATGTGCTCGTGTTGATTTATTATTGAAATTTCTTTCGGTAAAAGCAATGATATCAGGGAGCTAGAATGACACATGAAATGTAGTCCGAGGTAAATTAAAGTACTTAAGCACAGCAGTTATCTCCTGATTATAACTAAGCACATTAGACAGCTCAGGATCCTTGCAAACACTCAATATATTAAGATGATCAGTCATCAGCACGGCTCTCTTCGTCTCGCTGCTGTTATGAATCACTTTTATAAGAAAATGAGCTCTTGATTCCTATCTAGGTAGGGAGACTCAAAGGAAAAAAGAATAAAAGGTTTGTCAGAGCAGTAATACAAGACACCCCTGGCTGGATTTCCCCCCTGAATCGGTGGGGGCTGCACTAATGGGAATAATGAGGTGTTAAAGTGACCTTGGTGAATCCGAGGGTGTGACACGGACATTGGGAGAAATGGCAGGGCAAGAGGGAGTGTCCAGCTCGAAAATTACATAACTGCCAGCTGCACACACGCACAAATAGCTTTTTGTACCTGTCAGGAAGAATGAAAATCTTGTTCTCAATCAAATGACAAGACAGCAGCACGTCTCCTCTCCTAAAAGAGTAAAATCACATGCTCGTGTCCCTGGGCATTAGAACTCCATTCCAAGAGAGCATCTGGTACCCAAAGAGAGTAGAGGAACTTCCCAGGAACACGCCAGCCCCTGCCCCTTCCATCACTGCCCATCAGTGCTGCTGTTCTGATTTCCAAACGGATAAATCCCAGCAAAGGCAAAACAACAGGACTGTTACAATAACAACACACTCCTTCAGAAACCTCAGCAGCTGTGGTTTGAAGGGGTCTGATGCCACTCCAGCAGGTTTCGTACTCAATGAATTTTTCAGAACACAGGAGAGGAAACTGGGAACTTGTACTTTGTTGCTGAAGTTTTAAAGTTCACACCGTTCTTTGCAATAAAGTTGTAGATGCTGGAATATAAGAAAAGATTGAGCCATCAGAGTTGCTTTCTTTACTCCATGGCTTCATTTTTAGCAGCTGAAGGGCAGACTTTCCTCCTGATCTGCATTTAGTGAGGAACAGCGCAGCCAGCACCAGTGTTTAACATAATGTTATGAATTGGAAAATATGGAATTGGGGAGGAGAGATCTGGAGGGCATAAAATCAGACTTGGAGTCTGAAACAAATGCTTAACATTATGTAAATACAGTATAAAATAAATATAATTATGTGTGTGTGTATATATATAAATACAGTATAAACTATTGTATTGTGAATTCCCTGGCAGCAACAGAGAAACAAGGATATTGTCATTCAGCATATAACCAACCCTTTTATATTTATATCCTGGAATGACCATTCCAAGAAAGAAACAAGGCTCTGCCTCTCAGAAAACATCAATTAGAGGTAAAACAGGACAGGACAGTGTTCAGACAATCCAGACAGGGGCCTGCCAAGGAACTGTTTCTATCACAATCGTGTTTGCCCCATCCAGTGCCATATTACTTGTACTACTTGAATGAAAATGGAATGTTTTTGGAAGCCATGTGGTGTGCAGGCTGTGATGGGCTGTGCCAGTGACATCTCTCAGTGACAGGTCCCTCTGTGCCTGCTGTGAGCTCGGGCTGGACTCTCATCAGGGCACAGCACAGGGCTGGTTGGGCTCAGCGTTTGCCCTGTTCAGGTCCTTGTCACCTTCCCAAGGTTTGAGGACAGGCTGGGGCACGGGCAGAAAAGGGTTTTGTGCTCTTGCACAGCACATTTGCAGAGTGTCAGTAAAGCTGGCTGGGCCGAAGCAGCACAGCTCCCACGGCACACGGTGTCCCTGGCTGCCCAAGCACCTGCAGCTCTGCTCAGCACTGCCCACACAGGCAGCACCTTCCCTATCCACGGATACATCAACATCCCGCAGCACAACCAAAAACAAACCCTTCTCCACTAATCAACTCTAAGCTTTGGCCTTGGCTATGCCTTGTCGGAGATCATGGAATCATGGGGTGGTTTGGGTTGGAAGGGATCTCAAAATCCATCTCATGCCACCCCTGCCGTGGGCAGGGACACCTTCCACTGTCCCAGGCTGCTCCCAGCCCCAGTGTCCAGCCTGGCCTGGGGCACTGCCAGGGATCCAGGGGCAGCCCCAGCTTTTCTGGGCACCCTGTGCCAGGGCCTGCCCACCCTCCCAGGGAACAATTCCTGCCCAATATCTAATCCAAACCCACATCTGCCCTCCTCCAGCTGGGATGGAGTTATCCTGTCTTAGGAATTAAGGTGGTGTCCTGCCAAAGCTCGGCATGCAGGAAAAGAAATATTCTCCCCCTCTCTCTCTGTCTCAAAGTGTTTGAATAATGTTTCTATCCTGGGATGGATATGTGTGGTAGGTGGCTTTCTGAAAGGTACAACATTTTCTGGAATTAGTTGTTTTCACTGTGATTTATTTCTGACTAATTTATACTTTGGGTTTGCTGTTGGTTTGGCTTATTAAAATGAGGTTTGATAGAAATCGTGTTCCTTTTAGTGAGTTAATTCTTATTTTAGAGTACAGGCAGGAGTTTTGGCTGTGAAGCAGAATTACTGTGAACTGTCAGGAACAGAATTCCACTCTTATAAAAACTTTTCCTTCCCTGCTGTTAATTCATCACAGATAAACCTAGCTGATCATACACTTTGATATTGCAAAAATAGACATTGCCTTCCTTCAGGTTTTGAGGAGAAAAGCCTCAATAACAGACCCATCAGAAAACCTCAAAAAGTAAGCCAGGTTTGCAAGACACAGGAGTATGTTTACAAGCCTGCTATCAATAATTTAAGCCTCACTTGTCAGAACAGAAGATGGATATATATATAAGCTGCTGTGCATTTTCCTTATGTATTTGCTAATCCACTGCCAGCCTGCCAAACAGATTCGAAAGATATTTCCATTTCTGAAGGAAAGTTGCCTCCAACTTTCAAGGTCCAAAGATTTTGAGAGTGTGTCAGTGTTAACTTCTGCTGAATAGGGAGCCTCGAGTGCTCATTGTTACTCCATGGCTGCAGTAGGCTCCGTTGTTGTTTTCCCGCTGCCTGGAAGCACCTGGGAGCAGACAAAAGTGAATCTGTGGCAGCAACAGCTCTCCCTGTACTTTTTAATCTGTCTGATGCTGGAGAATGCTCCCAGAAAAAAAGTTCTCTGCAGGCTGCTTTTGAGCTCTGCATCTCTTTTTTTTTGAGCAGATCCCAACGAAATCACTTTGTTAAGGGAACTTCAAGGGGTGTGTTGTAGTTGCTCTGTACACACCAATTAGGAGTCAGGGGTGATGTGTCTGTCAGAGCCACAGGCACAGCACAGGCTGCTGCTCAGCCAGCTCTGCAGGCTGCATGGCCATGGAGGAATGAGGGGGACATTTCAGGTGTGATTTTAGGTATTATTTCCAAGAATTCTGCGAATTAAATTCCCGCTCCCTGGTGTGTGCTGATGTCTGATCCAAGGGGACTGCACAGCTGGGAACTACCACAGCTCGTTTCTGCAGTGCCCAGTGCTATCCCCAGCAGACCCATTTCTGCTTCAAAGTCAATAAGAATTGATTTCAACTCTTTATTTTTCCCTTCTGTTATTACAGGAGAGAGAAATCCTTCCCACGACAAGCTCAGCAGACGTTCCCATCATCACTAATGAAGACACGGCATGTTCCCGATGTGTCCCCTCCTTATTCCCACCTGATGCAGCATTCCCTCCCTGGGAGGGTGGGCAGGCCCTGGCACAGGGTGCCCAGAGAAGCTGGGGCTGCCCCTGGATCCCTGGCAGTGCCCAAGGCCAGGCTGGACACTGGGGCTGGGAGCAGCCTGGGACAGTGGAAGGTGTCCCTGCCCACGGCAGGGGTGGCACTGGATGGGTTTAAGGTCCCTTCCGACCCAAACCATGCTGGGACTCTGTGATTTATGACTGTCTGTTTATTAGGTAAGGAAGGAAAAAGTAGGTGGATCATAAGGCCATCCTTTGTCTTACACACTTGAGTCAGTAATGGTTTAGCAGAGAGCTCTGAGAGCCCCGAGCATTAACTACAAAGGCAATCTCAGCTTCTCTCTGTCCGTGTCCCTTTCAGTGCTCTGTGTATTTCCAGGCTGTAGAAACCACCCTGGGTTATCATCAAACAGGCAAACAGCACAGACCACAAGCTCTCCCTTTTTCTTTTTTTTCTTTTTCTCTTTTTTTCTTTTTCTCTTTTTTCTTTAATTTTCCTCCCCTGACTGACTATTCTGCTTGTCCCCGACAAGGCTCCCAGGTAATGCAGGACTGGGATGAGCAGTGGTTCCTCACTGAGAGGCACCCAGCCTTTATTGTAGCATCCCAGGGGCCTAAGAGAAACAAGATGTGAAAGAGGCAGCGCTGTGCTGAGGGCAGAGCAAGGTGCATTGCTCCTTTTTCCAGGGAGCAGCCCCTGTCCCACCAGGCAGATCTCCTGTCATTTACAGACCCCTCTGCCCCAGCTTCAACCCGCTCTTCCAATGGTTGCAGATGAACATTAATTGCCCAAATGACTCCAAGCTCAGAGTATCAGCTGAATTTAAGCAGCCAGCCACCCGACAGAGCGATTTCCATCAATATTCCCAGTCCTTGGAGTGCAGCAGAGCAGATCTGCGATGTGATCCTGAGCTATCTCTGGCAGAGATGGGCACTCACACCTCAGGAGAGGGCTCTGCACTGCAGCCAGGAGTTCTGTCTAGCACAGGGATGCACATGGAGATACAGCCCAGCCTTGGGGAGAATGCCATCAGTTATCACATTTCCTTCTCCATGGAAGGGGGAAACACCATAACGCTCTCTGCTTGCCTTTTAGAATGGAGATAAAATTTCAAACCAAAGGGTTTTTCCAGTCCAGGTTGGTGACTGTCATTTTAAAGGAAAATCTTTTTAATCTATAAATTTTATCAGTAAATTAAAAGGTAAAAGAGAAGCATAAACATAAGAGAAAAGCTTGACTATTGTTCAGTCATAGAATCACTGAATGGCCTGGGTTGGAAGGGACCTTAAAGCTCATCCCATCCCACCCCTGCCATGGGCAGGGACACCTCCCACTGTCCCAGGCTGCTCCCAGCCCCAGTGTCCAGCCTGGCCTTGGGCACTGCCAGGGATCCAGGGGCAGCCCCAGCTTCTCTGGGCACCCTGTGCCAGGGCCTGCCCACCCTCCCAGGGAACAATTCCCGCCCAATATCCCATCTAAACTGACTCTCTGTCAGTGTGAATCCATTTCCCTTTATCCTGTCATAACAGACTCTTGTAAAAAGTCCCATCTCCATCTTCCTTGTGTGTCTGTTTAACCTTTAGGCTATTGGAGATCTCTTCTTTCAAGCAGATATTGATGAAGAAAGTGGTCTCAAAAGATATCAAATGATGGCTGACTGTTGAAAATCAAGTGGCATGAACAAAAAAAATTCACAGTCAGTCTTCTTGTACCTGCCACAGACCAATAACCTCATAAAAACTCTGATGCTCAGCAAGAGAGCAGAAAAAGCAAGCAGAGAAGGGGAATTGGTAGAATTATTTTCTCTCTTTTGCCCATGCTTTTACACACTTACATTTGTATTGCTTTTGAATCGCTTTATGTTAGTTTGGATCCAGCTACATTGACACAATTTCCTTTACGAATGAGGCAAGATTCCCAGACTGTTTAATGCTCCTGAGTTGGGTTTCTCCAGGATGTAACACACTTATTGGTGTTCTCAACTGAGCCTTCAGCAGATCTGAATCATTTAAGGGATCGCCCTCATCTAGTTAAAAATCAGTGTTTGAATATCTATCAGTATGCAAAACATTCATTTGCTACTAGAGTTAGAGCTCCTTATTATACCAGGAAGAATTTAAGTTTTAATTAGCATTTCCTCTGGTGTACTAAACCCACTGAGACTACTAGACTTACTAAAATTTAATTAACTTGACAAAAGATCCTAATTGTTTTCATGCCACTAGTCCTTAGTGGGACTAAAAATAATACCCTTCAAATTAAGTGTCTGCAACGCACCTTCCTTTTGGATGTCCTACATACATCAAATTGGTTGGCCTACATATAATTAGAGTTGGTAGGAAGCCTTGCCCACTCTGGAATCAAAACTGTTTGCTCAAAAATGGGGATTTTTATGGCAATGCACAGTGATGAAAACTTATTATTCAAAAGGCCTTGGCTAACATTTATTCTTTCCACCATCTTATTAAGTTTTGGAGGTTTATTGATTTATCTTGGTGCACAGACTAATCAACGAGATGTAGCATTCATTTAGATCAATATAGAAGCCTAATATTGGCAAGAAAAAAGAAAGATTAATGTATTGGTAGTGCCACTATGATAAACAATGTCTGTATGAAGCGTGGTGTGAAATTTGGAATTAAAATAAAAACACTTCCTGCTCAGGATGCTTCTCATGTCTTTATCTCTTTCACAGTTGAGCTGCTCACATGGCTCCAAGGCTTTGTTCGCTTTGAGACATTCATCTTGAAAGAAATGTGAGTGTGGGAAGCATGAGGACACAGCCTTAGGAGCACTGGGGACAGCTCTGTTGCAGGAGTTTGAGTGCAGAACACAAGCACTGCAATCCAAGGCATCCTTCGGCTGTGGATGTCCCAAGCAGAGGTTTTAGGGAGAAGGGATCAAGGGAAAAATACCCAAGTTAATTTGCCAAGATAAGGATTTCCTTGTGAGCATCCCTACACTACAGGGACCAGATCTGTTTGTCTAATTATTACCTCCGAAATGTAAAGAACGGACCAGCTTGGAAATCAAACCGAATCCATCAGTTGTCATTCCTCTGCTGGGCTTTGTTGGGCCTGAATATCCCTGAAGTGCTCAGAAATCACTGCTCATACAGGTGTGGGTCTGTCGCTGTGAGCGGCAGTAAGGAGAGCAGATCCACACCAAGCCGTAGAAAGCAGAAATGTCACAGACTTTATTTTGATTCTAACTTTTATATAGAGATATCTACATAATAGTGATTGGACAGTGTCATCCCACCCTTCAGGGGGATTGGCTGAAGCCTTACAGCTCCAGTTAGCAAAACATAAGATTAGAAAGAGAGTAAAAATGTCCCGGTTTATCTTTGTTTTCCTACAGAGTTCGTGAGAAGGAGAAAATTCTTAGGACTGCACGTCCACATGGGTTTGGTAACATCACCCATTACATGGATGCTCCTCTTAAGAAACTCTGTTTTTGGGAAGGCTCAGACTCCATCCCCTCCTGCAACAACAGGTTCAGGCTGAGCCTGCCCCGCTGTGAATGCAAGAGAATATCAAATATCTGCATTGTTACATCCTCCCGGCACGGGGAGGGAAAACATGTAAATCTCTGTGCACCCACAGCCTTCAGCTCCTTTTCCTGCCCGAACATCTGGCTGCTTTATCACATCTGAATGCTGAGGAGATTATCTTGGCTGATGAGCTACCCAGACTGGCTGTTAAACGCCTCTTTTCTGCTCTCCTTGCCAAGTTCCTCCTTTGTTTCCTTCCCTCTCAATTGGAACCACGAGCTGCTCTCCAGGCCCCAATTCCAGCCAGATTTATTGATGTGAGCTGAAGGTACCCATCTATTGTACTGCAATAATTAGAATCTCCTGAATATACATAAACAAAATGTTCTTCATGAACAGCTCAGTAGAGCTCACATTCATAACTTTTGCCCTAATAAATACAGCCTTTTGGTGAGCCTTTCACTATAAACCACCATATGTCTGCATGTGTTTATTGAAGACGAATATTTAAAATTAAACCCTCATTAACGTTTCTCTGAACGTATAAAATAGTGAACTCTGAAGACTTGTCAGAGGCATAAGTTTAGTACATAAAATTGAAAGAAAACCTGGTATACAGTCAATAACATGAGACCACAGGCCACCAAATATTCACTGCAGAAGACTTAATGCATTTGGAGGAAATTAAGTTCATGTTCGTAGGAAAATGTTCATCTTTGTCCCTGTAGATAACATCTTACGAACAATAAAAATCTAAAGTAAACTTTGTTCCTCTTCCCATATTTCTTTGTATTTGATTTTTTTTCCTGTGGCTAATGAATCATTGGCACTATTAGATAAAACACAGAGATTTTATCTCCTGGGTTTAACAACTGTGAGGAGCAGCTCGGAATCCTCTCACAATCTCATCATCACTTATTAGAATGCACTGACTTTTAAAAAAGCTGCTTTCAGCAGTTTTTCGCGGCCTGACCTCCTGTTCACCTCGAGCATTCAGACACAGAATATCTCTAATGCAAGAGAAGGGATTTTATAAAACAATTCATTAGGATCCTGTTTTCTGATCCAGCATTTTCGCACACCTTCGGAGCCTTACATTCGACCAGAGCAATTTATGCATTTAGAAAACTGAAGCGTAATTGAAAATTATAATGTGCAAAAGCAGTTGTGATTAACATAACGTGGAGACAGGTAATAGGAAGGGCAAAGACTCAGAGAAGAAAATAAAGTACTTCAAGCCTCGAAGTTTTAAGTGTCTTTATCCAAATATAAGCCATCAATAACAGTGATTTGTGGGAATGCTGAGAACACTTCATCACAACAACACAACACAAAATCATCTCCTCATTATCTTGCACTGAGAGCACGGATAATTTCAGTTGGATTTAGTCTTGCTCTGTTCTAGCATCTTTCTTTTCTTATGCAGATACATTTTTTTAAAATGGTGTATTTTTGGTATTTTATTTTAAAATTGCTTGTCCACTGTAAAGGAAAAACAGGCCCTCAAAACAACTGGTAGTAAACTCAGAAGGGACCTCTTGAAAGAAATCCTTTAAAAGAGAACACAAGCTCATTTTTAAATGAGTCTGAGTGTCTTAAGTACATTGCAGTTTCTACTTTTCTATAGCAAATTTAAGGCTCAACTCTGTCTGACTCAAGCAAAATAATAATTAATTATGGAGTAATTTATCAGGGTTATATTTATTTTTTCTGTCAATAGCTGATGGAAGGATAGGTATGGAACAGTTCCCTTAAATGGACAACAGGGATAAAAAAACAAATCTGAGATTTGGGTTGGGATTGGATATCAGAGAGGTAGAAAGAAATATTATTGGGATGAATCTCTGATATTTGCCCATGAAAAAGCTTTGTATAAGATTCTCTTAACCAATTTAAATATCAGTATAATGAATATTCATTTCCTGCTGCTTACAGAAAAAGCATTAAAAAAAAAAACTGAAGAAGTAAAGCCTTAGTAAGTGTTAACATCTCTCTCTTGAAATCAGTTATGCTGATTTATACTTAAGGCCTAAACCACAGAAATCATACATTTTTGTAAAGAAAAACAGTTTCTACTTTAATTATCAAATCCCTTTGCAATCCCACGGTGACAGATTTTTCTGGGAATGAAACACAGCATCAGGCTGGAAGAACATTGGTGCCATGAGGAAGGAATAGCTGCTTTATAAAGGCTTCCCAGCCATAAGGATGAGATACAAAATTGAAAAGAGAAGTTAATATTTTGGTAGGAAAAATCCCAAACTGATGGAAAAACATCTGCTCCATTTAGAAACTAATGGAAAATATCAGTGCAATAAAATGAAATAGTGCAATTAAAAGACAGGGAATTGCTGAGGAAATATAGTTGGTGGAAAATGTTTATCAACTTTGAACATCTATGAGGATTGTGTAGACACTCCCCTCCAATCACCAGAAACACAAGCAATGCTACAGTACATGCAAACAGTGATTTTTACAGCAGAGCTCATCAAATTTAATATTAAGTCACAGAAACCATCACAGCCTCAGTGTTACAGGACTTTTCCTCCTGGATTTTTCAGGAAATAGAAGAGACAGACTCTGTATTTACAGGGGGAAAGTGCACGTTGTTCTTATTCAAGAAAATATCCCCATGTTCTCCGAACCTAAAAAAAAATAATTTTATAATAATAATTTGTCTTCATATATGCAACAACCACAAAGCCATGACATTTTCTGAGTGTATTGGCCAAAATCACAGGGTTCTCTTCCAAACTTTGCAGAATTTGGGAAGTTTTGTGTGCATGCACTGTCTGGTTTTCGTTACAGTGGGATTTGGGATTGAAGAGAACTCATCCCACTCTCGGTTGCATCACCCTGAATTCAGCCATAACTCCCCAGACTCCATGGAACAGAGGCTGCAGAGCTGGAACACAGACATGAACTGAGAAAAGCCAGTCAGAAATGGATCCGAGTATTAACCCCACGTTATCTGTAATTAGATTGGAAGGCAGAGCTCGCAGCAGAGAGTTCAGGCTGCATCTAAACTCCCCCTGTCTTGTTTCAGACCGAAAGTGCCCAGACTGTGGTCGTGCACTGGTCTGAGCCCAGCATTGCTCTGAGCTCCACCACAGGACCTCTCTGGACAGAAAAACCCCGTTCCTGATTCAGCATGCAGAGTGAATATCAAAACTCTCAGCTAAAAGCTTATACAGCTTGATGTTCCCAGTAAACGAGGCCCTAAGCCCAGACCATCTTCATTCTCACGGGTTTAAGACTTGAGTTGATTCAAGTCACTCGTCAGTGACAAAACTGATGTTTGTGACTAAAACCTGACCCTGTCTGGTTCAAAGCAGCACCTGAAAATCAGCTGCAGAGGTTACTGAAATCCCCTTAATCTCACCTCTGATTGGGTTCTATGGGAAATAGTAACCACGCAGAACCCCAAAATTTTCTAATAGACAGAATTCAAGGCACATATCTGAATTGATGAATATTGTAGTAAGTAGCTAAATATTTTGATAATGATAATATTGTGTGAAAATATTTGAACCTGATGGGAAATTTTAGCTGGATTTTTTTTCTAAAGTAATGTGGCATCAGATATCCTATTCAGCCTTTGAATTGCACCAGATAAGCATATTCAGCACCCTTTCCGATTCAAGAATTTGCTTAGTTAGCCATCTATTCTTTTATTTGTAAGACTTAATTGGATTTCAGTATTGATGTATGATCACCCACAAATCAGAAAGTCTCTGATTTGTGGGTGATCACACATCAATACTGAAATTGTACTCTTTTTTTGGTCTTGGTTTGTGCACTTTTTTTGGTCTTGGTTTTGAAAAATTGATTGTAGTAGGAAATAGCGAAAAAAGAAAAGGAAAAAGTGGGCACATGCTGACGACCTTGAACCATTGATTGGAAAATGCTGAGATCTGTGGACCTCACCGTGACTTGATGGGCAGGAGCATTGTGAATACATGCAGCCTGAGTGAGTGTTTTAATAGAAGTGACTTGCAGAGCTAGAAGAGGAGGATGTAGGAGCCCTGTCCTTGTCACCTGCTGATGTGTGATCCTGTGCACGTCCCTCTGCACCTCAGGATTCCCAGCACCAAAGTCCTGCATTCCCTCTGGTCTCCACTTCCCTCTGGTTCTGCCAGCTCGGGAAATCAGCTGCTTTGCTGACCTGACTGAGCCCCAACACACACAAAGAGGGGTGTCTGACCCCTGACACTCGGCTCCCAGGCTGGTGGGTCACAATTCTCTAGGCTCAGGCCCACAAAAGGTGATGTTCAAATTCCAGTTTTAAATGCCCTGCTGCCTGACTAACCATGGGCCTGACTGTGCTCACGTGGAGGTGAATCTGGGGCTGCTCTCCTCGTTATTGTTATGTTTGTCACGCTGTCTGCCCGCCTGTATCAAACCCAGACTTCCCTGGTGGAATGTTGATGTTAAAAAGGAGCTCACCAAAATCAGGAAAAGCACAAATTTACTTGTCACGGTTAAGCTGATCCTACTATTTACCCTTCCTGAAAGGACAGGGATCTCCCAAGGAGCTGCTGCTGGTGCCAGATGGGCAGATCGCTCTCCACAGACCAGTAGGTGCTGGAAGCCTTCCTCCAAAACCATGTCTGGAAGGCTGGAAAAGGAGAGCTCCACAATGGCCAGGAATCAGACACAGCAGGCCCTGCAGGGACACTGGAGATGGAGAACTCAGAACTGCAAAACGATTTCTTGCTCATGCAGAAAGCCCGGTCAGATTTCTTTTGTGAGAAGATCAAAGGTTGTGGAGGGAAATGCAATTTGAACCCCAACAGAAGGGAGTGTGCTGCGTTCAAAGCAACCGTGCACTGGGCTGGGGGTGCCTTCATCTATGGCTGAGTTGTGTTTTCAGAGGTCCCAGGTGCCACCAGAGCTCAGCTCAGACACTGCTGTTTTGTTTCCAGGCTTCACTTTTTGAAGTTTAATCTCAAATCAAGAAAGGGGTGGGCAAGAAAATTAATGGTACCTATGGAAGCAATCAATTCATATGCTCGGTATTTTGGGTCTCAATTCGTAATTGTAGGTGAAATCAGCCTTTCTGAAGAGCTGCCAGGAGCATTTATGTAGGGCACAGTTTTTGTGCTGGCCTGCACAGAAGAAAATTCTTATTTTCAATAGTGTTTTCTTGTTTGATTTATGTAGATCATGCAGCCAAATACTTTGTATTTTTAGCTGACATGAAAAGACTTCCTCAATATAATGTGGTTTAGAAAAATCCATTCAGTAAAGGAAAAAAGGTTGTGATGACCCATTAAGGAAACATTCCTTAAACCCCAGCAGTTTAATTTAAAAACGTCTTGTTTCTTCAGTCTGTTAATCCTAAACAAGCCCTGGACATTTTTGAACTATGCAACTAATCCTGAGAATGCTCACCCATGCAAATTGTTGCTTAGAATGGGAATAAAAGATTATGCTGTCAGGTTTCATATCTGGGATATGGAGGACTTCACATTTTAGATTATAGAAATGTCACTAATCTTCTGAGGGAATGAACCACACTTTAACCTTGCCCAAGTACTTCTTTGCTGTCATTAAGGTAAACAGAATGAATATTAATAGGAGAGTTTGGCCTGTTTAGGATGGAAGGCAGCACCTGCACCAAAATGCAGTTCACAACACTGAAATCGGCCTGCTTGGCTAAAAACCCTAAAATGCATTAACATCCCAAATGCCATGAGGAGCTCATGGGGGTTTTAAAGGTGTGAGGTAAATCTTCCTGCAGCATGTTGGACATTTGCAGTGCAGAGGATGCCTGCTGATGGAAGGGAGCAGGATTGATCTGCTAATAGATGTTTGTCCATTTGCATCTGTGGATCTTGCAGCCACAAGGTATCAGACGTGGTGGGAACTTCCATTTGTTGTGGGAAGGGGAGGAGAGCATGAGACCATAGCCCTGGATAATATGGCCATAGTAAATTATTAATTATTGTGATGTACATGTAGTCCCTGCCTTGGGCTGCCTTCAGCAACCTGACAGGTTGTTTCTTTGTTTCTAGTGATCAAATGGAAGAAAAGCCTGAGACAGCTTCTGTCTCCTATTTCTCCTTTTTGGGATTCCTATCTACCATTGTTTTCAACTTCCTGAGTGTGCTCTTTATATAAAATAATGAAAGAATGGGGAAGGAATGAAGAAGGAAGGAAATGGCAGAGACTGGAGACAGAACTCCTTCTCCAACCACTGCGTGAAGCTTCTGACATGCCTTGACATTTCCCCTCTCATATAGATTTAAAATATGTATTTCAAAACTTCCCCATGCCCCTAAGCCATAAATATTTAATTCTCAGCTTTACCATCAATCAGGTTAGAGGATCTACGAAAGATATTGGTGGTAAAAGCTTCTTGTGCTGTTTGCTGCAGACCTCCAAGAGCACTCCAGTTTCTCGGAGAACTTCTGAGGAGCTGCTGGCAGAGGGGGGCGTTGATTAATGGCTCCCTGGGACACTCTGACACCTCTGCCTGGATCAGAGAGATAAGAGACAGCCCGAGAGCAGCGCTTTGTACAAGGCAGGCAAAGGTTAGCAGCACGCAGGGATTCCTGCAAGGAGCAGGAGATAGGCAGCAGCTCCCTCTGGGGCAGGATAATGGGCTGCACGGAGTGAAGGAGCATTTTGTAGTACTCAGGCGAAAACAGGAGAAAAGACAGATGATGTGAGAGGGTTAGAATAAAAGCAAGAACCCACAGAGAAACGAGGCTTAAAGTGTGTCAAGGTTTGGGGGGTTTTTAAAAAGTAGTTTAATTTACCATCTATAACAGAGGGCTTGTATCAGGAGGGGTTTTTTAAATTTCTTCTTTTATGCTACCAAAATATACCATACTTTGGGCAGCAGGTGAGGGAGGGGATTCTCCCCCTTTACTCTGCTATCCTGAGACCCCACCCGGGCTGGGGTGTGGTGCCACCTGTGAGCAGTTCTGGTGTCCCAACACAAGGAGGACATGGAGCTGTTGGAGCGAGGCCAGAGGAGGCCACCGAGGTGCTGAGGGCACTGGAGCCCCTCCCCTGTGCAGCCAGGCTGGGAGAGCTGGGAATGCTCAGCCTGGAGAGGAGAAGGTTGTGTGGAGACCCCACAGCTCCTTCCAGGGGCTGAAGGGGCTGCAGGGAACCAGAGAGGGACAATTCCTCAGGGACTGGAGAGACAGGAGCCAGGGAACGGCTTCAGGCTCAGAGAGGGGAAATTTATGTTGGACATTGGGCAGGAATTGTTCCCTGGGAGGGTGGGCAGGCCCTGGCACAGGGTGCCCAGAGCAGCTGTGGCTGCCCCTGGATCCCTGGCAGTGCCCAAGGCCAGGCTGGACACTGGGGCTGGGAGCAGCCTGGGACAGTGGAAGGTGTCCCTGCCCATGGGTGGAACAAGATGACCTTTAGGGTCCCTTCCAACCCAACCCAACCCAATCCAACCCAACCCATTTCTGTTGAACATCCTATAATTTGCCGTGCTGAACAAAGTGCACTTCTCTATCCCATGCATTCTAACCAATGCATCCAGCACATCTAACAGTTCAATATTCAGTTAAAAAAAATGCTCACACTGCAGGGGTACAGGAAAACTCAGACAGATTGGTTAGAGTAGCTTGTTCTGCAAATGTGAGCTATTTGTGATAATTGGCACAAAACATCTACTGTAACCAGGCAGTTTCCATGACCCGGGGACATTTCTCCCATGTAAAGCAGAACAGAGTGCAGGAATTTGCATTGCTCACTCATCCATTTATCCCAGTGCCATGCCATGTGGAGAGTCCAGAAACACATGCTCCACAAAACTGAAAAATTGCATTTTAGGTTAACTTTATCTTCTCCCCAGACTGTGTTTAGAATTTCTGGTACAAAGCAAGTAGGTTTTTTCCAGTCAGTTTCCACTTGAAGTCATTGGAACATTTTTCTGGAGTAAAATGCCATCCCACAGGTTTCTCCCTGACCAGGCAGGGAGCTCTGTTATTTACAGATCCAACTATTGGTAAATGCCCTGCATAGAAATAAAGGTGGCTTTAAACTTTGCAAATGTCCTTTGCAAGGCAAAGCAAGGCATGAGGCAGCCTTGGGAGAATTCTGTAAACAGGGCTTGATTCAGAGAACCTGGGAGTCGTTGGAGGGGAAAAATAAATTGGCTTTAATGAGCTTCGACTTAGTGTTCAAAGTAGGAAATTTTGACACATTTGGGAGTACTTTGCATTAGTGGAAATGTGCCAGGAGCACACATCCTTGGAATGGGAATTATTCCATAATGATCGTAGGCTGACACCACCGACTGGCTTAAACTGCATCGTTTTCAGTGGGAAAGGGAAGGGGAAGAGGTCCTTCAGGGCATGGCAATATACAGCTGTGCTTGGCATGGAGTCTGGAGAGGGGAAATACCCACAACATCCCCCAGATGTGGGTGGGCAAAGCCTAAAAGCATAGGGGTGCTCTCTTCCACAGGAACCTCTGTTAGCTCGTGGCCATGGAGGGAGAGCTGCAGGCAAATGGCAAAATGTTAGGGATATCCTGCTTGGCACAGAGACATGGCCACCAGCGAAAATCACCTGCAGGAACTCAAGGAAAAATGATTTCTTTGGGTCAGGAAGAAGGGTTTAGAAAGGTCCTCAAAGAGCTTTTATTGGAGGAGTCATTTGGAGTGACGTTTTGAGGCTACAAGGACACACCATCCACTTCCTACAAGTGTGTCACCCCTGAGAGACCCCACACCAGCCACGTGTGCAGTACTCATCTCCTAAATGACTGCAGCAAAACACAAACTTGGGAAGCAACACAGTTCCATGTGGAGTTGGTCTTTCTGGTGAGGATTAATTATTGTCTAATTAGAGACAAGAGGCAAACAGAAAAGTCTTTGCTGCTTCAAGAAGCAAAAATAAAAATATTGCCTTTTTTCGCTGTAAGAAAATAATTTTTTACATTTTGGTGTCAAATTATGTCCAGAGGGTACAATGATCTTATTTGCTGCTGGGCCTAACTGGGCACGATAGTTTGTGCCATGCTCACTTTCTTGTTACAATGGTTCTGAGAGGCAGCACTCTACCCCAAAAGCGCAAGATTTCGAAAAAGGCATTAAAGAAATATTTTTAATCGGCAAATGGGCATTTTTGGTGCCTATAGGTATTTTTAAAAATCCCACTAAATGCCCTACAACAGTGAAGTAGCTTAAGAATTAAGGCTTGTAATTCCTCAAGGAAGGAAAGGCAGCTCCTTCTCCCCCAGGTCTGTGAGATCTGGCCATGCCTTTCTCATGGACTTTGATGTCAAGGTTGTTACACCTGAACAGCAGCTCTGTGAGGGGTTCTTTTGCTGGCTTAAAAATCTTAAAAGTACTGTCTCACTAGGGAAGAGGTTTGGAAATAAAGGGATAAGCTAATTATTTATAATTAGGTCAGACTGGGTAGGCTGATTGCCATAATTAACACAGCCTAATGACTGGCCGGGGGGATTTTACTTGGCTGTACCGGGTGAAATGTGGTCAAATGGATCTCGGTGGTGCAGGGCTGGGGTGAGAGCATCCCCAGCTCGGGCAGACTGCGAGCAGGGAGTGCCTGGGGCCGGGAAATAAATGTGGGTGACGGTGCTGGAAGGCTGAGCTGGGATCACGGGGTGCCCACGGGAGAGAAGGGAAAAGGGAAAAGGAAGAGTGTGGGCTGGGGAAACGCTCCCGAGGAGCTGGGTGAAGGATTAGAGATCCGTGCATCAAAGCAAACAGCAGCACTCGATTGAGAAGAGCTCTCCAGAAAGCAGAGGAGCGTTCCTGCGGCTCAGGGAGCCCAGGGCATGTCTTGGACGGAGCTAACCCGGGCTGCACCGACTGTGCATGTGAATATTGCACACAGAGGATGGGTCAGGAACGTTCCTCATCCTACGGCTGCTTGCAGGGAAGCTCAGAGAGCTCCCGTGGGTGCACAGTGAGCCGTGTGCCCGGCTGTGTGTGACATCCTCCAGCACAGCCTTCCTCCCTGCTGCAGGAGCGCTCCCTTCCCTCGGTCCGGCTGCTCCAATCCTCTCCTCAACACAGAAAATGAGCCCGAGCAACAGCCAAGTGCATCCCAGAAAGAAATACCAGCAAAGAGGATAGAAAACAACCAGAGAGTGAGCAGCTTCAGGCCCGCTTCAGGAGAGCATCATACACACCTCAGGAGAGTGTGAGCAAAAATCCTGGCGTGGCCCTCGTGGAGCCTTCCAAATCCAAAACTGGCTCAGAATTCCAGGCTGCACCCAGGCTTTCACAAGCAGTGTCACATCATTGGTGGAAATGATGCAAAGTTTAATTTTTTTTTTACATTAGTTTAGTCAGTTTTGCTCACCTTTGCCCCCTGGGAAGGGAATTGAAGTTTCTTTTCAGGGGAGCTTTCCACCAGGTGAGGTCTGATGAGCTGAACATCTCGACATACTGAGAGTAGCACAGAAGATACACAAGAGATAATGACCATTAATGACAATTAACTCCAAATATCACCCCTGGCATGGTCAGAGGCTCCTGGTCTGGGAAAAAAAGAGGGAAGAATGAAGACCTAATTAGCATCGGAGGTGAAGAGATCCATATCCAATAGGAACTCAAATACTAAGGACTGCTCAACTTGGGACCAATGAATCTACATGGATTTTGACTGCATAAAATATGTGAAAAATCTGGTAAAAATTATGTGTCATGGGATGATTTTCTCTGCACAACACAGGCTATGTGTGGATGAAATGATTTCTGTTGAACATCCTGGCCAGAACAACATCCTGGCCAGAATAAAGTAATGCCTTGGTTCTCTTACACCAAAAATGCTTTTGGAGAGTTTTTGGTTTTCCCTCAGTTTTGGTGACACCATCAGGCCTCATTGTAGCACAGGGAAACACTCGCTCAGGTGCTTTGCTCACCAGATAGAAGTTGCCTGAGGAGAGAAGACATAAAAATGAATGGTACAAATAATTTCACACGTAATAGGTGACAAGACAGCTGCTTCATGAGACATTGTGTAGCTCAATAAAAAGATGCTTTTCCATCTCCACTGACCTCCGGCCCAAAACTTTTTAAAAATCTCCAGGTCTCCCATAGGTATTTTGTGGATGATGAGGGAAAATAAATAATCCCAACTCCATTGCTCTGATTTGAGTAACATTGGTGCCTCTCTGGTGCCCCTTTGGAAACCTGGCTGGGTGTGGGGGGCTGTACTCAGAGTCAAAGTGGCTGTCTGAGGAAACAAAATGCTTACAGGATCCGCAAGACCCACAGCTGTCAAATGCACAACAAAAACACAGATTACTGGAACTGTGTGAAAAATACCGACTCAGAATCACAGAATCACAGAATCACTAGGTTGGAAGAGACCTTCAAGATCATCAAGTCCAACCCATGCCCTAACCTCAACTAAACCATGGCACCAAGCGCCACATCCAATCTTTTTTTGAACACATCCAGGGATGGTGACTCCACTCTTGACATTGATGGGCATTTTCCAATCACAGGTTGCTTTCATTGAAATACTCATGGCCCCCAAAAAAGCCAAACACAATGCTTTACAAAAATCAAAACATTTAGTTTTGACAAATTGTAAACATATCTCCCTGCTCTTATTTGCATAAGATTTAATTTGGAAGTTTATTTCAAATTCGGGTAAACTTTCCCTCTGAACTACACAAAAGCGTTGAAATACTGAGATCCAAAATGAGGTGTTCATTGCAGATCAAAGTAAAGGCTTTCATCCATTAGCAAGCTTCAAATACATTCTTGCCCACTCCTCAAACTTTAAAAGTATTGTTCTTACAAACCTAACCTTTTTTTTTTTTTTTTTAATTAAGGAAAAGCAAGGCAAAAACTTAATCTTGAGGCAACGTGGGCAACGTCCTGATCAAACACAGCCAGACACTCCTAGTGCCACAGCACTGTATGAGCATCTCTCACTGGAATAACTGTTAAAAATGACCTTGGAAATGCAGATTTTGGTAACTCAGGGCAGTTAGGCGCTCGGAGGGCAGTTTTCCCTCTTGCTTCTCTGACGGTCGCTCTCCCCAGGCTGCCATCAGCATCTCATTTGTCGCAGTCCCAATTACCCAGAGTGTTAAACGCTCCATTCCTGCAGGACTGTGGGGTGCAGAGCTTTAATGGCACTACCCCGACCCCAGGAACAACAACTTGCATTGTCCTGCAGCCCCAGAGCTCTCTACAGAGGGGCATTGTGCCCTGCAGCCCGCAGGTGATGTCAGCCTGGAATTGCCCCTTGGAGCAGCCGCCGGAGGAACTGGGAGCTCATTCACTGAGCGCCACTGGTGCTGAAAGAAAAGCGCTCGTAACCAAGGCTGTTCATTTTTTATATATATATTAAAAAAAACACCTCCACATTTTAAACTAATGATGACTTTTAGGCACGGTGTAATTACAGCACCGGTGGGAACCCATATGTCAGCGAGCTTTCAAACGGAAAGGTTGTGCCTACAAAATGAAGCCATATATTCCCATTAATTGAAGCAGTTGATTTCCAGTTACACAATATTAGTTTTAATGGTGGGACTCATAGAAAGTCCATGAATTTCTTTTTTTTCTTTTTTTTTTCTGCTGTTGCTCTCTAGTGTGTCACCGAGCTGGGTGACATTGGTGCCAGCAGGGTTGTGAATACCAGTGACTTTCAGGGTGGTTTTCTGTAAGGTGGCATCAGAATAACCTTGGAGGAATGGTCTGTCAGCACTTCCTGCACAGCCAGAGCAGAAAGGATTAGCAAGAGAAATTTTGATGAGGGTATTTACTACTAATGACTGCCTTCAAAATTGCCTTTTATCTACAGCTTTTCAAAGCATTTTCCACTCATTAAGCCTTATAAAACCTTTGTAAAATTGGTAGAAGATACAGAAATGCAGATATCTTTGTGCCAAAACACACAGTAATACTTTGACAGAAAAGGGCAGCGGTACACGCTGAATATTATTTAAAATGGGAATTGCACAATGTTACAGTGATGCTATCGCTCTGTTAATTAGAGTTTGACCAGAACAGGGGAACAGTCCTGCTCTTAAGAAAAATGGTGTGGAATAATCAGTAAATAGTCCTCTGGGCTTCTGTTTTGTGTTGTAGCAGTGAGACAGATGTATGTTATGCAGTGATATAAAAAAAAAAGTTAAGAATATGAATGGCACCTGTTCTTTTATTGTAATGAAATCTGCTTCCCAAACTGCCATCCCCAAGAGATAAAAGCAGTGAGTCAGACCTACTAAACTGCTGAGCTGAAAACCCTGAGATTTAAAAAATGATAAACGTTGGGTCTTTTTTTTTTTAAGAGCCTTTAGAGTCAGTTTTCCTTCTCTCTGTGGCCTCAAGAGAAAGAAAGAAAGAAAGAAAGAAAGAAAGAAAGAAAGAAAGAAAGAAAGAAAGAAAGAAAGAAAGAAAGATAAAGAGAAAGCTGAAGACACATCCACAAAGATGTCTGGTCTGGTGATGTTCAAGAGAGGCCAGAACCAGTCATGCAGCTACTTCAGAATGTGAGGGCTGGGAAGAGAAATTGGTTTTTGGAGACTCTGTAATGGCAGTCATGATAAACAAAGCTTTAGATGTGGGGTTTTTTGGTAAGTTCTTTTTTTCCCTTCTTCCTTCCTTCCTTCCTTCCTTCCTTCCTTTCTTCCTTCCTTCCTTCCTTCCTTCCTTCCTTCNTCCTTCCTTCCTTCCTTCCTTCCTTCCTTCCTTCCTTCCTTCCTTCCCTCCCTCCCTCCCTCCCGATTCAACTTTTTCAACAATTGGTTAATTCTACTGTTGCTGTTTAAATTCCTCCCTCCTTGGAGCACCCCAAAAATTCAGCAGTTGCTATAGGAGCAATGTTTAAGGGCTATCAATACCATTAGTCTATCCTATAAAAACACAAGCAGTTCAATAGCTGAAGGCTGCCAAAAGATACAGTAATCTGCTGGAAACCTGAAGTTCTGTGCACATGTGTCAGGGTGAGTCAATGTACATTAAACAGAAAAAAAAAAAAAAAAAAGGAAAAGCAATTTTTTTACTGGGAAATGACTTGTGGAAGAAGCCTCGCAGCATCTCTGAATATTTTTAAAGGGAAAGACGTGGCAGATAATGCACAGGATGACTTGCAGATTCAGCCATGCCTGCTCTGAGGGCCGCAGGAATTCTGTGCGTCACTGAGTGGCAGTTCCTCCCTGCAGGGCTCGGAAGACGAGGTAGGAATGAAGGGTCATCGTCACAGTGAGTAAAACGTTGCATCCAGTTTGGGTGGCTTCCAGGAAATTCTCTTATTTAGCTCGTTTGCTTGTTGCTTTACCATTTCTGCTCATTAAGCCAGCCAGAGTGAGGCTCGGTTTACAAATAAATGAATGAATGAATGAATAAGTATTCAGTGATGCAGAAGGCGGCTGGATAAGAGCTGGCACACTGAGAGATGAGGAGGAGGGTGCAAGAAGGCTTTCTGCAGCCCTCCCCCGTGGCTATTCTAATGGTTTGGAGAGGGAACCTATGGAAATTTGCCCTTTGATTTTTGGACAGTGTGAAAATCCCCACTAAAGTCGTGTCAAGGCCTGACCATGTCAATAATGGCTGTAATAAGATTGCTATAAAAAAATCAGTGAAGGGTTTTCTAGGTAATTCAGTCTGGAAGGTTATGAAGAAGTCAGATTTTTTGTTTTGCAGGGCTGTAAAGCTGCAGAATTGTTGATTAAGGAATCACTTGGTGGGTGAGAAGTACCCTCATTCCTGACTGCAGTTCTGTTTGGTCATCCTGATTAAAATATTCCCATTCTGCAAAGTTAAACTACCCTTGAACAGCCTGGCCTTTGGCCACTGGAATTCACTGCAGCATTCTTTTTCACCCAGTTTATTTCACAGCATTTTGGATTATTTAGATAAAAAACAAACAAGCCAAGCAAACAAAAAATTGCTTCGTTTCACAAGAAGATGGAAACTTCCAGAAAGGTTCATGGAGCAGAGATCCTTTTACAAGGAGGATCTCGGGAAATGCTTTGGGGAAAAAGGACACCAGATTTGGGGTCTTTTGAAGCCTCCACTAGGCACCAAAGAGCTTTGAAGTCTTTTAAATGGTTCTTTTATAAGCCACTGGCACCAAGCTCAGTTAAAGCACTCAGCTAATTTTTAATCAGATATATGAAAAAGCATAGAGTAAGAATGTGGATTTCTTTTCTGAGGCTTGTTGGTTATCAGAGTAGTGCTGGAAAAAAGGCAGCTCCATTTCAGTGCTTAATGTGCCTTAATACTGCATGACCACAAACCATTAGGTTCTTCATCTCATAGGTGATTAATTTCCAGGGAACATATGTTAAGAGAATAACAGATATCCCCAGACTTCCTCCCCAAAAGGTTCTCTTACAAAGCAATGTCAGTGTTTGGTATTTACTGACACAAAAATGAAAAAAAACCAGAGAGATGAAAAATCAGAAGAATAATATTTTCAGCAAAACTAGTTTTAGTTGTTAGAGGGAAAACACGTATTTCCCTAATTCCTGGGATTTCTGTGAAGTAATACAGTGATGAGGAAAAAAATATTGCAGCTAACTTAATGTGAGCATGAAATGCATCATCACTGTTCCCTGACTTCTGAAACTGGGTAAGGCGAGTTCATAAAATGACTATAACTTCTTAGGGAAAAAAACCTATTTACTCTCCTTTCAAATAAGAAGAAATGTCATCCTGTTGCCCCTTTCTTGCTTTAAACAGACAGCTCAGTGCTCAGGCTCCTCTGTGGGGGCTGATGCTGAGCCTGGGGAGGACAGGGACAGCATGGGAAAATTGTCTGCCCAGACTCCTGAGAGAATTTGGCTGCCAAGTGCTAACAGGTCTTCGCTGGCCATCTGTAAACTGAGTTTTACTCCCCTCCTCCCCACCCAGGCTTAGGCATCTTCTGCACTGGGATGGGTTTTCTTAGGGCAGGACCAGGGACGAATGGACGTGGTTATCCTGGATCCTGCCAGCCCCCACAGCCCAGCCCCTGAGCAATGCTGACATTTCATAACAAAACTGTTGCCAAGATTCTCTTCATCTTAGCTCTACCTTCTCACTGAAGCTTTTCACCTGCTTTATTCCTCCAAAACTCAATGTTCTTTGAACAAAACCAGGAAAAAATTAGTCTAAATGATTTATATTTGAAAAATTATGAATGTTTGTGTGTGTCTGTCCAAGCAGATCTTCAGTGGGAGGTTCCAGTGCTGTCCCCAGTTATTGTGTAAGGACAGCCCAACAGGGTTTTCAAGTTATGTCAGTGTAATTGTTTGAAAAATTATGTACGGCTGAATCTGTCTGTAAAACTCCCTATTTATTGTGTAAGCTTTCAACATATGGACCTAAATATCAGAATTGAAGTCATCTATTTCACCTGTCTCATTAGAGAATGATATGGAACAGCCATAAGAATGTGAGGGTTATATAAAATTGTATCCACTATTTATGTATTATTGTCTCCAACACATATGTCCTTTCCATATGGGATGTTCTCACTGTACAGAACATGGTCGCTTCCAAGTATAACTCAACAGAAGCACTCAACCTTTGATTTTGAAACTGTGATCATCCCCACTTCAACAGCCCACGTTGGGAGGAAATTCCAGATTGTGGGGGGTGAAATGGCTGCCAATCTGAATGAGGAGGAACGTCGTCAGATGGCAGGGAAGTATTTGTACGAGTTGTATTAACAGAAGCACTGACCTTTACACACTCCAAAACAAGCCAGATGGGCCTTGGATCACAGCACCCGTTTGTCGGGCAAAACTCCTGAATCATCTCAGGCAGTGTTCAAACACAGCCAGGAGGAGCCTGAACACAAAGATCCCCCTAAAATACAGCCCTGAGGCAGCGAAGGCGCACCGGGGTTTGAGGTAACTGCTATTTAAACCTTCAAATCCCAGGCAAAATTTTTGTTGCATAAATTTCAGCCTATCCATTGTCTGGGATGGAAAACAGATGGGCTGCAGTTTAGCTTTGGAGCAAGAATCCAAATTTGATTCTCTGGCTTGCTCTTAAGAAAGTTAATGAAAGTTGAATAATATGCACTGGCAGCCCCTAAAACCCTCTGTGGTTTTCCTTCTCTTTTCCTTGGCAGGGCGAGGCCATTCTGCATTAAATTTGCATATAGCCACCTTTCTCCCTAGAGTAACTCCAGTGATTCATCTGACCATATTTCTGTGGATAAGGGCCCTAAACTTCAGGAACTTTGCCCTCACAGACAATCTCCATGTTCCTCACAGCTCCTGCAAGTGAACCAGAGGTACCTGCAGGAGTGAGCAATGATTTAATATTTACCCTGTTTATTCATTAAACTGGTGTGGGTGATGTTCTGCTCCTCCATGACAACACTGATCTTTAACTGAAACAAATTAAACTTTCTTAAGGGAGAAAATACACTGAGCTGTGGATGCTTGTGGCAGGGATATTAATAGAGTGCTCAGGGTGGCAACAGAACACCTCTTAAATGGAATCTAAAAGAGATCAAGAAAGAAAATGCCATCTTTCAGGGAAAACAACAACAAAAAAACCAGACAAATTGAGTGTGTAACCTTTGCTGTGAGTAGCATGAGTAGAGCAAAAAAAGCACATTGGGTTCTGCTTGGAGAACCTGGAGGAGAAGAGGACCTCACGTGTCAGAACTCAGAGCTGATAAAAAAACACAAACATTGCCGTCTTCTGAGTTTAAGTGATGATGGGATTCAACCTGACAGACTCATTTTGAAGTTTCTGAGCGAGATGGAAACTCTTTACCAGATAAATAACTCTGAATTTGGCCCATTAAGAGCAAGTGCCCTTTTCCAGCTGCTCCCCTGCCATTCCACTGTGAGCACAGAAGCTTTCCTGAAGGAAGGACTGGAAGGATTTATCCTGGTTTCTCTTTTTTGACCTGCCTGACTCTCTGCTCGGACAGCAGCGATGTGCTGAGCCCACAGAGAGCTCCAGAACACAAAAGGGTTGGAAGGAACGCAGCAGGGAGGGGATGAAGTTTTCAAGGGTCTGTCATTCTTCCTAAAGATCAATGGGCTTGTGAGAGAAAGGGATTTTGAGAGCTGCAAGGTAACACTTGAAGTCAGCAGGGATCTGGATTCTTTCAAACGTTGCACCCTCAACAGGCCTGCAGGGTCGGTGGAGCTGGTCCCACTGAGCAGGGCGCAGAGCAGCCCTTTCCTGGGGCACAGACACCAGCCTGCTCGCCACATCCGTGTGTCCCCTGGCCTGTGCTCTGGCTCTCCATCACGGCCGTGCAGCCACTGAGGCGGCTGAGGTGAGCGTCGGGGCCTGAGTGCCTCTCACACCCTCACACACACTCACATCATCCCGCTTGCCTTGTGGGCTTTGATTTCTCGCCCCAGAGGATATTGAGCCAGTCAGACCAAAAGCAGTTTGCCTGAATCTTTTCTCCTCCCACTCTTCTCTGGAAGAGTTTTCAAGACAAAGAGTAAAGCTCAGGGAGACCAGGATTGTTTGAGGTGAGCTCCTCCTCCTTCCCCTGCTGCCTGGTGTTATCAGGCAGGCCCCCTTTTCTAAAAACGCTTCTCTCCCCCTGTTTCCTGACTCCCCAAACTAGAAGATGTTTTTTCTGGCTGCAGGGTGGTGGTTTTGGTGGTGTGGCCACAGCACACGGTTCTCTTGGCAGATGCAGCTGTGCATGGGCTCGCCTCCACTGCTGCCAGGGCAGCCCAGGTGGCCCATCCGCTGGGCAGGGAGCCCTGGATCTCTCACCCACCAGTGGCTATTCCAGCTCGTGGCTCCCAGGAATATTGCACCAGTGCTGCCCTCAGAGCGTGCAGCCAGCACAAGCTGGGAGCAGAGGACGGTCGCACCTGCGGGGTGTGAGGGAGGTCACAGGAAAGGACACGGCCCGGGCTGGCGCAGACGGACGGTGCCAGCAGCCTCCACAGCACCAAAGCAGCAGAGCAGCCGGCTGCTCCTGGGGCTGGCTCACCCCTGGAACCCGTGGTGGGCAGGGGCCGTGCCCGCCGGGAGCCGCTGGCATCTGGCTTCCTGCGCTGCTCGGGAAGGGCTGGTTTGGGCTCGGAGCTCTATAGGTGCACCGGGAGCCTGATGCTCTTTTTTTAGCACGACTCCACGCTGACCTCCGTGCTAAGAAAAGCAGGGGCTTTCATTTCATCTCATAATCCACCAAGGGCAAATAAACAGTCAGAAATTCTACTCTCTTTTTCCCCAACTCTCATTAAAACTGTGGTCTCTGTTATTACCATGCAGACATTTTGCGCTAGTTTTTTATTACAGTCAAGTACAGATGCCCTTTTTATTTTGAGGCAGAGTTAATAGCAAAGCTTTTTTTGCTAAAGTTTCTGATTATCTGCTATGGCTGAGAGCACTTTGCCAGCAATAGTCTCCTTGGAATATTCAGGGTTATGCACAGCTTTTAATTCTTTAAAGAGTTTGGCGGTAAATAGCTTGTGTACACTGTGATCTCACTTGAAAAGCAGCCAGCAGACTTCTGAGCGTGCCTGTCCCCTTCTCCCAGCACCCAGCCACTGGTCCAGCATCAGGAACCTGAAGCTGCGGATGCAAAAGGCACATAATGGGTTTAATCCAGTCAGAACTGGGGGTTTTAGCATTCAGCACAGCACAAGCCATGCCCCGTGTCCATGCTTTTGGTGCTGCTGTGGCTCTGGGTTCTGTAGGATGGCTTTGCACTCTGTAGGATGGCTCTGTGCTCTGTAGGATGGCTCTGTGTTCTCTAGGGTGGCTCTGGGTCCTGTAGGATATCTCTGTGCTCTGTAGGATGCCTCTGGGTTCTGTAAGATATCTCTGGGTCCTGTAGGAAGGCTCTGTGCTTTGTAGGATGGCTGTGTGCTCTGCAGGACAGCTCTGGGTCCTGTAGGATGGCTCTGGGTCCTGTAGGATGGCTCTGTGCTCTGTAGGACGGCTCTGTGCTCTGCAGGATGGCTCTGTGCTCTGTCGGATGGCTCTGG
>VZTG01003063.1:396131-485361 GCA_013397845.1 Melanocharis versteri
CTGTAGGATGGCTCTGGCTCCTGTAGGATGGCTCTGGCTCCTGTAGGAGGGTGCTGGGTCCTGTAGGATGGCTCTGGCTCCTGTAGGATGGCTCTGGCTCCTGTAGGAGGGTGCTGGCCTTGCTGCTCTCACTTGGAGGCGGGACAGGAAAGGGGAGGAGAGGGCAGCAAGAAAGAAAAACAGCTTCTGTTGTGATCTGTGTACTGGAAGTGTCCAAGGCCAGGCTGGCAGGGGCTCTGAGCAACCTGGGCTAGTGAAATGTGTCCCTGGCCACGGCAGGGGGGGGAACTGGAGGATGCTCAAGGCCCCTTCCAACCCCAGTNGGCAGGGGCTCTGAGCAACCTGGGCTAGTGAAATGTGTCCCTGGCCACGGCAGGGGTGGGAACTGGAGGATCCTCAAGGCCCCTTCCAACCCCAGTCATTCTGTGATACTTTGATATAGTAGCCAGGCAGTGGGGTTGACCTTGCTGGAGATTTGCAGTGTCTCTCACTATAACCAATTCCTGCTGTTTTCTTCTTTCCTTTTCAAAACATTGTAAAGCAGCTCCTATGTCTTTATTTATTGTTTCTTTCTTTTTTTTTTTTTTTTTACTCTTACAACAGTAGTGTTTTTTTACTTAGGGGAGTGAAACGGTCAATTCTCTTTGGGTGGCCATGACAAAAAATCTGCCTTTCTAGCTGTTCTTAGTGGGGGACGTGGGTGTTACTGGAGGGATTTTTCTCGTGAAGGAGTGGGTGGTGACACCAGGCAGTGCAGAGCAGTCTGTGGTGCAGCAGCAGCAGCCTGGGTGGGCACACAGAGTGTCCGTATCCCTTCCTTTAATGATGTTTAAACACAGTGTGACCCAGCAGCCTCCAGGAGTGTGGGAGCACTCGGATCCCAGCAGGGCTGCCTCATTACGCTGACTGTTCTGAGCCCTACCATTTACTCACAATAGTAAACACCGTGCCAGAGAGTGTACACGGGATCCAGGCTTCACAAAATGATACAATTATGAGAACTGAACAGTCCTGAGAGACTCTGCTTAGTGAAAAGCGTTTGCTGGAGCCTTGTGTAAAGCCACAGAAATGGGCAGTTCTTGGATGTCAAGAGCCTTTCCAAGGCTTTTTACCCAGCTAAAATTCTGATAGAAATTAAATGTCTGAGATTAACTATGATTCATTAGTGAACAAAACTGCAGAACTCGGGGCCGTGAGCCATTCTGTACCTGAGCTCCTCTAAGACTCTTAGCCAGGGTGATGGATGGCTGGATGAGGACAGCTTTTGAAGCGTAGGTTTCTGCTAAATCAATGGACAAGATTTATCAAATTTCCCGTCATTTCCCAGAGCTTCTGCCAGCCCCCACAAATAGCTACTCTTTCATTCATTCTGTGCTAGAGCCACATAACAGGAGAGAAAATTCTGTTCTCTGAGGTTTTATACTTTAAAGGCATTCAACTTTCCACTTTAGAAAGTAAAGAATGCAAACAATAGTTTTGTTTCTATGTCTGGGCAACGTACAGCAGCTCCAGAATCAATAATAGAAAATGTTCCTGAAAGGCCCAGCAGACCTCAAAGAGATAATGTGGATTGGCCATTAACAGTAAGTCATTATGGAACTTATTAAGTGAAGCCTTGGGACTGTCATAGAGCCTAAAGGTTGACATAAATTTTTCATACACATTGAACTTTGCTAAATGTGCTTGCATTTGATTAATGATGACTTTCTCCAGTGCGCTAATAAGAAGAAGGAAAATATGAGCTGGGGCTGCAGCAGGGAGAATGGGCTCCTGGAAGGAAGGGCAGTGTTGGCAGCAGGAGAACAATGGGGCTTTCTAGAGACGCCCTGCCAAGCAGGAGGGAGTTTATTACTCCCTGAAAAATTGCTCCTTACCACCCAGAGACAGGGCACTGAGCACAGCACGGAAGCCAGTTTTGTAATTGTGGAAGTAAAAACATCAGAGCTCCAAAACACAGGCAGAAAAATCCACCTCTCAGCCCCCTAAAGCCCTCATACATCACAAAAAACAACCAAAACCCCAACCTCAGCCCCTAAAGCCCTCCATGCATCACAAAGAACCACCAAAACACCAACCTCAGCCCCTAAAGCCCTCCATGCATCACAAAGAACCACCAAAACACCAACCTCAGCCCCTAAAGCCCTCATCTATCACAAAGTACAATAAAGAAGAGTTTCATATCCAGCAAGAGAGAGGAGTGGTGTGTCTGCAAGTCCTGCTGGAGACAGAGCTGCAGGGAATTTGCCTTGGCAGCCAATGCAGTGAGTCATGGACTCGTGGAATGATTTAGGTTGGAAAAGAAGACAACAACAACAAAACAAAGCCCTCACTCGCAGCTAGGTCTGGAGAACAGCATATGGATTTGTTCAGTTAAAATAAACATGTTTTTCCCTTGTTTGGAAGTAGAAAAAAAAGGGAAAGCAATCAGTAACCTGAGTCCAAAGCAATCACAAAGTCCAAGGCTCTTTCACTAACCACCAAAAATGCAAGGCATGCTCTAAAATTCAATTAAAATTGAATTCTTAAAAAAACTACATGGTAAGTTGTTTGGTTTTGGGTTTTTTTGGGGTTTTTTTTGGTTTTTTACTTTCTAGTTTTAAAGCTGCTAAAGGTCAAACTTTTGAGCTTTTGTTTTATTTTAAAAGAGCACCCCTGTAAACAAGACAGCCCTTGCAAAGAGGACTCAAGATAAAGTCTTCTCCTAACTTAGCTGAGCACTCAGGTATTGGAACTGATTTTACAAACCCAAAAGGAAGAAGAAATGCAGAAAATGAGATGTGGCTATTCCATGTCCTGGCTGTGTGGGGTAGAAGACAATGATTGATTCCCCATCACCACCAGCTATAAATTTGCCACTCCAAAGCAGATTTCCCCCAGCCATGGAATGCTTTACCCACAAGCCTGGTTGGTGTTTCAGCTGTTGCTGTTCCTGATGCAGTTATAAACTACTGCAAATTGACTTAATTAGTACAGAAAATAAAAGGGGAAAAAAAGTGTCAGGTTTTGAGTTTGGCAGTTAGAGAACTCACAAGGACTTTGAAAATCTCAGGTTAATTTCCCTGCCCCAGATATTTATTTATAAAACATAAACTAGCTTCACTGGAAAGTCTGAAAGACTCTTGAGAAGGACCCTTCCCTGACCTGGAAGGAGTTCTCAGAGTCACTCACAGTCCAAGCAAGTTTCTCCCTCTTTGTGTTGGGTGTTTTCTTTCCACGGAGAAACACGGAATGCTCCAGATCCTTTGCAGACCCCCCTGCATGGATCAGGAGCTGTGCCTGACATGTAAATCCTGGAAAAGGAGTTCTGGGACATCAGCACAGTCCCCTCGGCAAGTTCCCTTGGCAGAGCTGCTGCAGCTTCTGCCCCTCCTCTGCGGGACAGACCGGGACACCCACCATGGATGTGGGATTTGCAGCTCATTAAGGGAGAGAGTATCAGAGATCTAGAGCTGGTGAGCAGGCAAGGCCCAAGATTTCATGCAGAAATACAAGAAAACGTTTTTCAAATTACTATAAATCCACGAATTGGAGGGGGCTAAAATTGTTCTTATGATCGTGTAATTGTAGCCAGCCCAGCTCAGTCAGGTTTGAAAGAGCCTTTCTTATCAAACACAGAGATCAGTGATATTAAATAATGGAAAACTTGTGCACTAGCATGCAGGGAATGGAACTGGGTCAAGCTGATTGATCCCCAGCCTCAGCCTAAAAGAGTGAAAACAATAGCAGAGCTCCAGAGACCTGCAACTCACTCCCTGAAAAGCTCGCTCAGTCCCTTTCCCAAGCCATTCCTTTCGCTTTTCTCTCTCTCATCTTTTCTTTTTTTCCTTTTTCTTTTTTCCTTTTTTCTTTTTCTTTTTCTTTTTCTTTTTCTTTTTCTTTTTCTTTTTCTTTTTCTTTTTCTTTTTCTTTTTCTTTTTCTTTTTCTTTTTCTTTTTCTTTTTCTTTTTCTTTTTTTCATTTTCCCTGAATACAGAATGTGATTCTGGCGCCAGTTAATCAGTTTTGGTTACTGTAGCTCAGTATTTAGATCAAAGGCCAAAAGGAAAACCTGCACAAGTCCTACCTGGATTTTTGCTTACTGACCCTTTCATTACAAAACTGATTCTGAAAATGCAGCTGGATGGGGAAGGCATACAAGAATTCCAGGCTTTTGGGTACCTAATGTCTTTTTGTGAGCCTTATTTAAATTCCTACTCTTCACTATCTCTCTCAGCTTATCAGTAGCAACATGGTGAACTTCAGCATTTTATTTTGCCAGTCAGTCAACAACATGGAGCCAACAGAACCTGCAAGCTCTTTAAAAAGCTTTTCTCATCTGAGTTGTAGCAGTCTCTGGGGCAGGATCTCGCCCGAGATCACAGAAATGCTGGTGGTGAGCTTGCAAGCTCATACCCCTTGACAGGGCATCAAAGACTGCTTGGCATTGTGGCAGGTGCATGGCAGAGGTGATCTGAGAATCCCCAAACCCTCCCCTTCCCTATCAGTGCAAGTTTGGAGAGCTCCCTTAGCAACCAGCCCTGCACTTCCATCCCTCATTGCTTCTTGCCAGGACGAGGAATGGTGTCCAAGGCACTGCAGAGACGGGAGGCAGCGGCACCTCAGCTTGGTGACACCCAGCTGGACCAGGAGCTGAGCAGCTCTGCCAGCCGGAGCCCAGAATCCGCTCAGCTCACAAAAAACTCCCTCTGGTAAGGTCAGGTTGTCTGTCAGTGCTGGTGTTTGGAGGGGCGTTGTTGTATCCCCTCAAACGATCCTCAGGCGGGACTTCCAGGAGGGAAAACTGGCCAAAGCTCCACCTGCGCTTGCCACCATCCCTTGCCTTACCTGGCTCAGCCGGGGTGATCCTCCTTGCAATGAGGCTTTTCTCCAGGCCCACCGAAGCTGTAATTAACCCTTCAGTTGTCTTCTTCCGTGCATGTGAGGCTCAGTCCCTGGGGAAGGCAGAGCCGCTACGCTAACGCAACCGGAGCGGGCGAATCCCTTCCCAGGTCGCTCGGATCATTGGGAATGCTGAGACAACCTACAGCCCTTCTTGGATGTGCCAGGACTAACCCAGAGCCACCGCGCTGGGCTGGGTTTTACCAAGGTCAGATTAAAGACCCGAGGCTCCCGCAAGCGCTGCGGCGAAGTTCGACGCAAAGAAATGTCCTGATGCGGTGCCAGAACACGCTGCTCATCCAGGTGCTGCCGGCCGTCCGGAGTGAAGATTTTTCCCAGCATTTCAGGGCTGGCCTTGGCTGAGATTAGCAAGCCTAACTTTATAAAGTGCTGCCACAGTTGTACGTTCACTGGGAAGGGGAAAAATAATCAAATGAAAAAGGACAAAACCAGCAGGGAAAGAAAATTTATTTCCAAGCGTCTACGAGAGTGCTACAAACAATAGAGGCTAAAACTCAAAGCATTTGAAACTATTAAAAAAAATGTAGTTGACAACGTCCTTCTTAAAAATTAAACATAAAAATGTAGAAAATGCAGTTATTAATTCTAAAACTTGCTCAAAAGTGAAATAAACCCAGATAGCATCAATGAGGATGGAGTCCTACAAATTACTTTTTTTTTACTTTATTTCAATTTGTTAATTTGTAAAGTGATACTCATTTATTTTCTTTTTTTTGTTTTGTTTTCATGTTTATTTAAATTTATAATGGAGAAATGTGCAAATCTAGCAAAATATTCTTTGGATTATAAACAGAGAAAAATCAACAACCAAAGAAATTTGAACCAAGTTAATAATAAACTATATAGAATGCATACAGCTATAATAAAGTGAAATATTACAATAAACATTGTAAAGCAAATCTGCTGATTTAGCAAACTCTGCCTTATAAAACATAGGGATATAATGGGACAAGTGAATATGTTATGGAGATAGAGCTGAAATATCAGTCATCATTTTAAGGAGTTAAATTTTAATCTAAATACGTATATGGGGGGTCTTCAGAAAAGCAACACACCAACAGATCAGATTTCCTCTCAGATCAAGCAGTTTGGTACCTGACTGCAAATGAAGGACAGGGTCTGTAAAATGAATGTAGGAAAATGTAGATAATTTCTATTTATTGCCTCTTCCCATATTGCAGCTGCTGATCTCTGACCCTAAACAGCCAACTATATTAAATTCAGCAGACGTACAGCTGTATACAGATGCAGAAAATGATGTGCAGAACATATCCCAATCCCTTGCTCCTTCTGAACTCATATAAAAAAAAAAGTTATAGATCCCTTTTTGGATTAAAAACATACATTACAAAGAACAACTCTGAAAGCACTCTGTATTTCTGTCGTCACAAATTAAAATGTCTCCCTATCCGCAGACGATGCTATTCTACTGGAAATAAAAAAAAAAAAAGAAAAGAAAGAAAAGGAAAAAAAAGAAAAAAATCAAAAGAAAAATAGGAATTAAGTGCCGGAATCTTAATTACTACTCAGGTAAGGTAATTGTCAGGTAGAACAGTCCTTAGGGAAGTCACAGCTAAACTGGGTCAGATTTCAGTCTCTAGAACCCGCAGAAGCTCAGCACAGATATGGAAACTCACAAGGCTGGAGTAAAGTGTAAGTACAGAGTACTCCCGTCCGCTCACAAAGTCACTCCTGACACCTCGGGAATCTCTAAGATATAAGATAAATGCATATTACATGGGAAATATTGAAAAGTATTACACCTAATTTAATCCAGGAAACACAGCAGGACTATATGACGACTCTTACTGTGTTCTGGGAGCAGCCACAAGCTGTAGATAGAGAGGGTACAAAATGTTCACCAGACGTTACATTTGTTTTAATCTAAAAAACATTTGTAAAATGTACTTGATTTTTAAATAATCACTTAACAAGGCAACAAACCAACTACAAACACATAATAAATAAGGCTATTAAAAGGTCACAATTGTAGTAAATTAGTCAGAACTATAAATGGGACATTAGAAACACTATGTTTTTCCTTATATGCTTAATAACCAGAACAAGAATTAAAAAAGAATCAGTTTATTTCAAAGTCTGCTTCTTATATTGAAGCACATATTAAAGCAACAGTACAATGTTCATAAAATATAAGTGTGATGCTGTAACATTTCTTACATGTCAGAATACTGATATTTGTATGTATACTAAAATAAGAATTTTAAAATTGTACAAATAGATACATTAAAAATGACATAGAAATAGGGCGCCTCCCACCGCAACAAGACAGAGTTTTTATATCTGGCACGTATTAGTTCAAGATGAAAGTATAAGCAAAAAGATTTACAAGAATCAGCAGTAACAAGTTTGATGCTCAAGAGACATAATAATTGTACATTGTACTGTACATACATCATATGGGTTTAAGCTGGCTGAATATTATATATTTCAAGTTTAAAAATGCACTACCATATAGAGTGTCCATAGTTTAAGGCGAAATTACAGCTCAGAACTGTTATCTTTTCTAATTTGTGGAAGCTTCTTTGACATAAAAGATTTAGATGTTCGTAACACGTAAAAGATTTCCCTTATTTGTAGGTTCGCTTTTAGCATTTTCCTTCATTTAAATATTTCGCATTTCTTAAGTGGGTTTTTTCCTTTAGTGAAGCTGGCAGCCAACTTCCAGATTTGCCTTTTGTAGGAAAAGGTACTTCACAGTATTTACCACTTTCACGTCCTTTTTTATCAAAGGAATCCTCTCTGTCAAACTTAAATGTTTAAAGGAGATTTTTCTTGATTTTTAAAAAAATACCTGCTTACATTTCCTCTGGATTCTTCAGGACTTCGGACACAGTTCTTAAGGCCAAATCTTAAACTTTATTGTTAAGAGTCGTCATCGAAAGTGTCTTTGGAGCCATACAAGTCTGCAAGTTTCTTAAATCGAGGTCCCCAGTTTTGTAGATAGTCGTAGTCCAAGTCAGAATCTGTTGTCGCTGACTCCAAGGAGCTGAGGGACCCAGCCACGGAGCCCCTGCCCTCGTAGCCATAGATCTGGATGGAGTCATAGGGAGGGGCCGTGGGGTCGTTGTCGGCCTCCTGTATCCTGGTGTTGATGAAATCATCCACGTCCACGCTGTTGGGCGCGGGCCGCAGCCCCGGCCTGGGCAGGTACTGGTACTCGGGCTTGATGTCCTTGCGGGGGATGAAGCCGTTGATGCCGTCGGGGTTCTGCAGCGTGGCGATGTCGAACGCCTCCGTGTCCTCCTCGCCCCCGCCCTCGTCGTCGTACGTGATGATGTTCTCGCGGACGTCTTCCTCCTCAAACACGATCAGGGGCTCCTTCTTCTGCCTCTTCAGGGTTACGAACAGCACCACGATGACTGGGGAAAGCAAAACGCGGGTTAGACAGCGCTGCCGAACAGCAGCTCCTTTGTAAGTAATCATTGCATCACTGAGCCCTCAGCCTTTGTGCTGGATTGTTGCAAACTTCTGCATTTTTAGGGCTCCTCGCTAGGTAAACGCGGCGATGTTTGTACACAGAACTGAGCACGCTGATCTGAGGCTTTCTGTCTGGGCTGCATGCCACTGCTCTCACTAATTGCTCATTACTGCAACACTAATTCAAGGGAAGTGTTTGTGGGGCCCCCAGTGCTGCAGAACACTGTGACACTGCCTTTGAGCAGCCCAAGCACATGAATATCTGCAACAAAACAAAGATGAATCTTTATTCTCTCCTGCATGCCCGAAGCTTAACTCTAATTCTGAGTGTCGTTTCCATTAAAATGGAAGTTTTTTAAGCAGCACCTCCAAAGATGTTCTTGTTTTTGTGTTCTCACTTCAAATTTCTATAAAATAAAGTATATGAGAAAAGAAACACTACAAATTACTACGGGGAAAATAGAAAATATTGTATATTTTTTTAAAAAATCATCAGGAAACACTTTGCAGCGCCTTCTTAAATGCATGTCTTCTGAGCCATTCATCTGTCTTCAACACAAGATGGGTTTGAGGGAAATAGCTGGCAGGGGCCATTAATCCTGGCTGACCTCAATAAGGAACTTGTCATCCAGGGAAGATCACAAAACTTAGAACTGTATGTCATGACCTCCTTTAAGCAGTGTCCCTGATTAGCTGGCATTAGGCCACAAGAGGACATTCTCCAAGCACATCTACACAAATTCACTGGTGTTTGCTGTTGAAGATATCACAGACCCCCACAATGCTTTAGGATGGAAGAGACCATAAAGCTCACCTCATTCCAGCCCTGCCGTGGGCAGGGACACCTTCCACTGTCCCAGGCTGCTCCCAGCCCCAGTGTCCAGCCTGGCCTTGGGCACTGCCAGGGATCCAGGGGCAGCCCCAGCTTCTCTGGGCACCCTGTGCCAGGGCCTGCCCACCCTCCCAGGGAACAATTCCTGCCCAATATCCCATCCAGCCCTGCCCTCTGGCACTGGCAGCCATTCCCTGGCTCCTGTCCCTCCAGCCCTTGTCAATTGTTTCTCTCCATCTTTCCTGGAGGCCCCTTCAGGCCCTGCAAGGCCACAACCAGGTCACCCCAAAGCCTCTCACAGCCAGGCAGATCAGCCCTCCCTACGAAAATAAAAGCTAAAAAATCAAGATTCATTTCTCCACCTCGGAGCTGAGGGCAGGATTACTTTTTCAACACAAGCCCAGATGAGCAGCAAGGAAAGAACTTTTTCTTCTGGTACCTAGCAAGATGACGATGCAGGCCAGGATGGCGATGAGGGCGCCGGTGCTGAGCCCCGCGTTGAGGACGTAGGCCTCGGCGTTGCAGGACAGCAGGGAGCCGCTGCCGTCGCAGCCGCACACGCGGATGGTCAGCGTGTTGGTGCTGCTCAGCGGGGGCACGCCGCCGTCGCTGATCACGATGGGCAGCAGGTACAAATCCTGCTTCTGCCGGCTGAAGCCTTCCCGCCTGACCAGCACGCTCGCGGTGTTGTCTGGTTGAAGGAGAGAGAGAATCATGGTTAGTTTTCCCACGGAGAGTCGTCCTCTTAGCCAATACTGAGAAGGAAATTATCTCGCTGCAATGGCTCTCAATTTTCAGGGCCTTTAGCGTTATTTCTACAATAAACCAGTACAAAGTGTCACCTTTCTAATGACCCAAGAACAATTACAGGATTGTATTCAATTCATACAGCACCACACTCAGTTTTAATTCCTTAATTAACTCAAGGAACACAGATAATCTCTGTCTGATAGCACCTGTAACTTTCTGAGAAAGTCACAATGTTTTTCCAACCACCCAAATGGCTGGACCTTCTTATTTCTGTCTGAGCTGGTTTTAGTGTCTTTCCAGAATTAAAGCTCTCAGTGGAGGGGTAAAACCCATATTTCCCTTAAGTGTTGTTCTTGGAGTCACATCTAAAAGCATGGTAGACAGAGATGTGCCCCAAAATGGACTGTGATAATGAGACTTCCACCAAAACAGAAGCCAATATTTGCTGTGTATGGCAAATTTGAGCCTTGTTGTTTCAGTAAGAAACGCTGAAGGTAACAGTGTTTTACCACAATCTGGCTTTCACCCAAACTCCCAAAGAATTCAGAGAGCTTGACCATACATGCACAGTATGTCTGGGCACATTTTGAATTACGTGGATGTGAGGAAGAGTTAAATCACAGAATCAAAAATGCCCTGAGTTGGAAGGGACCCACAGGCACCATCGAGTCCAACCTGGCAGTAATTCTGTAACTCTGTTCCCATCGTCCTCAGGAGAGGTGCCCTGCCATGGTGCAGGGGACAGAAAACAAGCTGCCATCTCAGCACAGGACAATTTGGATGGTCCTGCACAATTCCTGTGGCCAAAGCCTTGGAAAGGGGACAGTGTGAAATGACACCCTGGGCTGAGGCAGCCCATGCTTCCCGCTCCCAAGGGCTCCCTTGTTGTGCTCCTCCTCTCAGCGCAGCCTGAACCGAAGTGTAAACCAGTTGTAAACATCCCAAAGCAAATAAAGTGAAGCAATCACATCCGTGGTTTTCAGACCTTCAAAAGCCGGTTTGTATCAAAGATTTATTCCGCACAACCTTTCCTGGCTTGCCATGTTCTTTATTTTTCACTGTATAACAGAAAGGGGGGGAAAAGAGCAGTTCTTTTATCTGCTGAGGGAGGGCTGTTCACCTCCGAAGGTACCCACTTTACTGCTGCCTCAGGCTCCTGCAGATTAATCGTTTTCCTGTTGAAGAGTCAGCATAAATCCCAGAATTTAATAATGCAAACCATAAAACCTCTCCTAATGATCTAATCACTGTGATTTCCATGGAAATCTGTGAATAAATTATACCCAAAGAGAAGCGCTCCTGCCTTGCATTAACCACCTTTGCAGGCACTGCCCCTGATGTAGGAAAAGGTCCGAAACTGCCCCCAAATTTGCTCAATCTGTGGGATGAGGAGGATTGCACTGCTTGATTCTCCCAGTAACTTCTGTGGGTTCCACCAGAAAGGGCGAATGTTTTAGGTAGGAGCTGTTTGTTACGCACCAAATGAATCCATCCCCCATATCTACCCCTGTCCTGCCAGCCCGCACCCCTGATGCCCTGAGTGGTCACCTGGGCACGACACAACCGCTCCTTTTTGGTGCTGAGTCTCACAAAGATAACCACTGGGTGGAAAACAGCTCGTCAACTTCTCCTTTGCAAGAGGTCACATTTGCTAAGGACAGAGAGGCTGATAAAGATCTGATTGTTTATTACTCGTGGCTCCTGGAGGTGCCCTTTGCCTCCCTCAGAGTCCTGCTAATCCCCTGAATGTTCACATGCACATCTAAACTTTGAGGCACAATTTTTTACAGGACCTCAGTGATCTCAGTGTCTGCATGACAGGAGCCTTGTTTTAGGACTTTAAATTAATGGGCTCGTAACAATTTGGTACAAATAGGAATACAACATCTAATACCTATTAACCTATCAGCTAACTTGAACTAATATATTGATCCAGAATAAAACTGTTCCACGGAGTCCTCTAAAATGCACTTAATAATTCATTTCCTCAATGGGAGAAGTAAGATCTGTTCCATTAAATGAAAAATCACAACAGGGCAGATTATTCTTCTGGCAAAAAATATGAACATTAACAGGGGGCTGAGCTACAGCTGCCTCGAGGCTGCACAGGCACTGTGGAAGGAATGGCAGTACCATATATTAGTATATTTAGTCTTTGGCTACGCATTTTTTATCATATATTTTATTTTTCTTGCCTTTTGTCAGCTGAAATAGTATTCCTAATTAGAAATAAGAGAAGGATGGAAAATTATTCAGCTATTATACAGACTGGCCTGGTCCACTGCAGTCACTTACACAAGACAAAGCTGATTTTGAGCCAATGGCTGATTTATCTGTTTTAATGGGAAGTGATTTTTAGTTTAAAATAAATTTTTAAAAAGAAAAATCCAATCAACATGCCTGGCCAAAGTTTAAAAAGGACTACAATACATCAAGCCTAAAAGGTCATTCTTTAAACTTTTCCTTTTACTGTTTATGTTCACTTCTCACATTTAGAAGAAACATAATATCCATAAGAGGAAAAAAACCCTCTTTTACCTAGATAAAAGATAACATATAATCCTAGCTAATATTCTCATCCTTGCTTTTTTATTATTTTCAAGGCCCAGGAGTAGAACCATAATCCTGGTAAAATGGCATTTTTTAAGCCAACAGAAGTTAAATGTCAATACCAGCTTAAAACTATTACTTAACACATATGGGAACTACTCGACTGTCAGTCCTAATGAACACAATGGGGGTTAACACAAGAAGGGAAAGAACAGTCATCTCAAGGCCATTCCCAAAATTTCACATTTTTCCAGCTGTTATTGCCTTGGCTATCCAATATCCAAAGGTGTTGCAAGTGAAGACTCCCTATACTCTCCATGAAATCTTCACAATTAGAAGTTAAAATTGCATTATTTCTTGGTGATCCTCACACTGATCCCCCGACCTCTGATTTTTGTCTTTTTCTCTGGTGATCTTATTGATGATTTCCATTTTCTCCTGTATGCATAGGCAAATGTAGCTTAGTTTTGGGGAGGCTTGTTAACACATAGATTGTGTAAGGAGGATTCTAGATTACAGGAGCTGGCTGCAGGGTGAACTTTATCACCTATATCAGTGTGAGTGCTGATTCAGCCAGAAAAAGAAACTATTTCAGGGGTCCTGCTGTCTAAAATCCTTACCAGGAGTGGCAATCGCTGTGGATAATCCATGGCAAAATCCTGTGACTTTATTGTTCATGTGTTTCAAAACGTTCTTGTTGAAAAAGTGTGAAGCACGTGTTTAAGTCTAAAAAGCAGATTTTAGTCACTGATTTTTGGAGGCTCACAAGTTTAATTTCAGGCTCTGTAAAGCTCTATCTTGTGAATTTGGGATTGCAGCCCTTCCAGCAATGCCAGGCTGAGGCAGCCCAAGGAAAGGGCATCTCAGCACAGCACCCAGCAGGGTTAAAAGCAGGAAATCCATTTACCCAAAATCTGCCTCTCTGCTGTGAAGTGTCAGAGCCTCTGCTGCTCTTTTGAAGGCCTGACTTCAGTGGGAGCAGAACTGAGCAGAGCTGGGCAGACAGTGCTGTTTGTTTATGAGCTATAATATAAGGAAACAGTGCAAAAGTCATTCTGTGTTTTATCCCAGCGTGGGCTGAGCCATTATCTCATGTTTTCTATGGGAGATGGGCTCAGCTGAAGACTTGGTAGCACAGTGGGCTATTAATAGGATGTAGAACGTGATTATGCTTTTTTGGATTACTGCAATATGTGATTACTTTCAGGAGCTGGTAAAAAGAAACTCTATTAAATGATAATTATGGGACTGTATTCACTTTAAAGTTCTGTAATAGGCCCAAACACTGGAGTTTTCATTAACTGTTCTCCACAGTTAATAAAGCCATTTTTCTCTGAAAGTAGCAATTCCCTCTGAAAGCTGTGGCGTGGCTTATAGAATACTCAGACTTACAACTGAAAAAAACCAACTTTCAATGACCATGGACATTATTTCACTTGCAAATGGTAACACGCTCTCCCTAAGAAGTTGTTTTTATATGTAAGCACAGAGAATTTTAATTTTTTTTACTTTCCTCTAGTATAACTTACTTAAAAAAACCCCACAAGAAATAGTTAAATTAACAACACCATTGCACTGAGGACTGAACAAAACGAGGGAAAGAAAGAAAGAATGGAAATGGATGAATTTCCTCAGACTATTCATTTCCCAGAGAGAAAATTATATGGGAAGATTCAATCCCTTAATACTGTCTTCTTGAAATAACCTTTTGCAGTATTGTCAGGTAGAAACATGACAATAAACTGACATCATAATTTCAACTACAACACATTTTTTACCTGGGTTAATTTTGTCAGTGATGAATTTGCTGCATATGGAAATGAAGGACGAGTGGGACTGGCTGGAGTCAGGAACCATAATACCACTCAGAGCATCTCCACTCTGACCTACACTTCCTCTGCTAGATTATAAAATCTTATCTATTTTCAGTTTGATGTGGTGACCATAAAATGTATTTTATAGTGAAACTTGGCCTCCGGGTCTCAAGGAAAGAATACATTCTTATTTACTCCTCTCTAAAAATACACCCATGAATTTTTCAAAACTTGTGTTTTACTACTTTAAAGAGAATAAATATATGCCCTGCACTGGCTCCTTTATGAATTGCTTATGTATGTACAAGTGTCAAGCACCAGGCAACAGCATTACTTTGATCAGTCAGGAATAACAGAGATTTTGTTTGGGAGCTCTGATGATGATTACCCTCCCTTCAGATGTGGGGAGAGATATAAAGTGTGCCTCAACAGAACAGTTTTTACTGAAATCATGTATCTGGATTGTGTTGCCTTTTGTACTTCTGGCACTCTTGGATTCATTATTTAAACCAGTTCAACTGAGTTTTACTTTTCAGAAAACAGTCAAGTTTCCTTCAAACATTAAAGCTTGCTAATCAAAACCAATTCCTTAGAAGCTGAAACAGCTTTTGCCCTGTGAAGGGAAATAAAAAATGAGCATGGAATCAGAATATAATGAAATAAATGGAATAAATATGTATAATGGCCAAACCTGTCTGGTTTTTTTTCTGTTTACCCACCTCCTCTGGCTCCCTCAGCCTCTGGCAAGTTCAGGTCACTGATGTTATTTTGTTGTGATCAATTGAATTTTGACACTCACCCAGGCCTGAGGTTTTTTGCTTACAAATTTCTTACATCTCACCATCAATCTGAATGCAAAGCTCTACTTTATCTCATGAATACCAAATTGGCAAAGGGATCAGGATATCCAGACAGCCAATCCAGGTATGTTCCACAGCACAAATCCCGGTTTCATTTCCTGCACCAGGCACGGATTTGATTCCATTGGGAATCCAGCCCATGTCTCTTGTGATCCATAATTTACAAAAGCTGGCAAGCACAGTGCTGAACAAATACAAGCAGCCTAACAATTTATGCTGTCTCAGCTAATTTTAGGTTTCTCTAAATCAAGGAGATCTGCCAATTCCATTTAGTGAGTGTTTGGCAGTGGTTTTACCCTCTTCCTGGGAGACAGAATGGCAGTGGATTCTTCCTGTCGGGTATTATTATGTAATTTAAAACATGCATTCAAGAAAATTCAAGCGAGTTGACGAACATCCCACTTTCCCAAGAACATCCTTGCATCTCAGCTGTATGTTTTTGCCCTCCTCCCCTAACTCTTGGAGAAAGACACTCTGCCAAAGTTAATGACAATGCTGTTGCATGACATTACATTGGCCATTAGTTTCACTTTGTCATTTCTTTGGATTCTGGTAGAGTGGGAATTTTCACACAAACCTCTGTTGTCTCTGAGTGTGAAATTTGGATTATGAATAATTTCAGGTGGTAAACTGAAGATAAATCTTGGTCCATTGGCCGAGTCATCCTTGTCATCAGCACTAATTGTAATAAATTGCTGTAAAAGAAAAGCACTCCGTGAACAAACAGCTCCTTCTCTGGGTACATCACATACAGACAGCGTTCTGAGACAACCCTTGAATAAGAATTGTGAAATAGCAGAACACCCCTGAAATACAAATATATGCAATTGCAAACACAGAGCAGAATCCAAACTACAACAGGCAATCTTTATTTGCTATTGCATTTAACCACCCCAGAGTTACAGCTGTGAAAGCACACACCTTCTACATTCTTATACACAAATATGTGCTAATGGTAACCTAATAGATTAAATAAAATTCTGCAGAAAACTCAGCAGCTGAGAAGGTCCTTTTCAAACTGCTACACTGACTGCAAAGGCGCAAGTCATGTGCAGAGCTGTATTTCTGTATGATCCCAACCCCTCTTCCTCACAGACTGTCAGGAATCAATCTGTTGGCCAAACTCTACAAGCACTGCACTGGGATTCTTCCCATAAGACACTGAGTATTTCTGTAATATCCAAACCAGTCTCACAACTGGGAAAGCTGCCCCCAGCCAGCTCCACTGCCCCTGTGCTGGTGGGTACTCCCAGCCAACACCGATCCCGCTCCGTGCACAAAGCACTGGATAACTGCTGAGAGCACGTCAGAAATAAAGTGCCTTTCTGGGTGCTCGAGGCTTTCTGGCCAAAACCTCAAAAGTTTTGGTGGTGAGATGTTTGTTTACTCCTTGTCATTGGAGCTGACAGGACAAAACTGGGCTAACACCCTGCGGGAAGAGCCGGGTGTGCAGGGAGGGTGGGGGGAACAGGGCAGTGGTGGGAATGGGAACAGGGAGGTGGTGGGAATGGGGAAGGCAGTGGGAACAGGGAGGTGGTGGGAAGGGGGAAGGCAGTGGGAACAGGGAGGTGGTGGGAATGGGGAAGGCAGTGGGAACAGGGAGGTGGTGGGAAGGGGGAAGGCAGTGGGAACAGGGAGGTGGTGGACAGAGGAGGGTGGTGGGAACAGGGAACGTGATGGTGGGCACAGAGAAGGTGGTGGGAACAAGGAGGTGGTGGGAAGAGGTAAGGTGATGAGCAGAGAGAGATGGTGGGCACAGGGAGCGTGGTGGGCACAGGCGTGGCGAGAACAAGGAAGGTGGTGAGCACAGGAGGTGGTGAGCACAGGAGGTGGTGAGCACAGGAGGTGGTGGGCACAGGAGGTGGTGAGCACAGGAGGCGGTGGGCACAGTAGGTGGTGGGCACGGGGACATGATGGGCAGGCCATACCTGGTTGCTTCGGGCGTTCTCACACACGAAGGCTTCATAGGCCGCCGCAAACTTGGGAGCGTTGTCGTTGACGTCAACGACCTTGATTGCCACGGGAACTTTGNGAAGGTGGTGAGCACAGGGGGTGGTGGGCACAAGGAAGGTGGTGGGCACAGGAGGTGGTGAGCACAGGAGGTGGTGGGCACAGTAGGTGGTGGGCACGGGGACATGATGGGCAGGCCATACCTGGTTGCTTCGGGCGTTCTCACACACAAAGGCTTCATAGGCCGCCGCAAACTTGGGAGCGTTGTCGTTGACGTCAACGACCTTGATTGCCACGGGAACTTTGGCTTCCTGGTGCTGTTTGTCTGTGGGAGAGGCAACACCAAGATGAGACGGAAGCAGGAAAAGCCCTCAAAACAAATTCCCAGCTGCATCCAGGGAAAGATCAAATATGCTGAGGTATTTCTGTTGAGATTTCTTGCAGTTTATCAAACTGAGACAATTGGAGGATTACAGGATTTGTATTACTGATTCTAAAACACCCCAGTGAAATACTCACGGACTTCAACTGCAAAGACAGAGATATTATGCCAAGCCATTTCTTCCCTATCCAAAGCCTTTATTGTCTTGATATTGCCATCTTCTGCATTAATAACAAAATATCTTTCAAGGTCGGTGTGTCGATCAATTGAATATCTAAAGAAGATGGAAAGTCAGTAATTAGAGAAAAGAAGGACTTAGAAGTTTCGTGCATCCAGATTTGTTCTATATAATCATTATTTCTAAATAATTGTAAGTAGTGCACCTATTGTTGCCCTCAATATCGTTGTCAAAGGGATGATATGTGTTCTTTTAAGAGGAGAATCACCTGATTGGTTTCTACATTTACAAAAACAGAACATCAGAATGTTTGTAATAAGTGAAAATTGCCGGTCTTTGAAGTCTCTATATCAAAGCTCTAATATAATCTTTATTTTCTTCTCTTATAAAACATGATAAAAATATCTACTGAGATATTTTTTCTCTTCTGTTTCATATTAATCATGGTGATCTTTTAAGTCTTCCAATCTTTGTTTTATTCAGAATATTAATTGATCATACCAATTTATCAAATATTATCCACTCTCTGCACATTTGTACAGCTTTATACAGCTCTGACTTTCATAACTTCACGTTGAAATTCTTTGAAATGTTAAGTATACCCACAAAAGAGGTCTTCATAATTTAAGTTACACTGAGGACATGACAAATAAAATTAAACTAATAGAAGTTTTTTATAATAAAAACATTCTTTACTATGAGGGTGGGCAGGCCCTGGCACAGGGTGCCCAGAGAAGCTGGGGCTGCCCCTGGATCCCTGGCAGTGCCCAAGGCCAGGCTGGACACTGGGGCTGGGAGCAGCCTGGGACAGTGGAAGGTGTCCCTGCCCATGGCAGGGGTGGCCCTGGATGAGCCTTAAGGTCCTTCCAGCCCAAACCATTCCATGATTCTGTGATTCCAAGACGATCCAACAAAACTGCAGAAAGCAGGAGTCTGTATGGGCTTGTCTTTAACAATTAACACTTAACAATTACCCAACCCAATCTCTAACCTACAGCTCAGAGTTCTATATTTTAAGAAAAATCCATGCTGTGATAACAGCACAAGATATTTGTGGAAAATGTAATTTAGAATGGAGTCTACCAAAGATGCCTGCAAGTATATTTTAATTAGACATATCTATGGTATGATACAGGCTTTGAGAAACTGGCAGCTTACGGAACAAGGCATAAAAACAATGCTGGATGGTTAAAGTTTCAATATTCCGGGTGTCTTAGATCTGTCACGCTGTCTTCAGAACTTGCCTAACAGCTCCAAAAGCTCAGAAGGAAACAGGAAATGCAGCAAACCTTATAGCACTGTTGGCAGCATCAGGGTCTTTGGCATGTACTTTTCCAACCACAGTACCAGATGCTGCGTTTTCCTGCACTTCAAAAATGTAACTTGGCTTCAGAAACACCGGTGGCTCATCAGCATCTTCCACCGCTATTTTCACCGTCACCGTGTCCTTGAAGGGCCCGTTGCTGATGAACTTGGGGTCGATGTGGACATTGGCTGCCTCCACCTTCAGGCTGTAGGACTTTTTGGTCTCATAATCTAAGGTCTGTGAGAAACAAGAAGACAGCGCGTTCCAGAGTCAGGGAAACCAGGCTGGGAGAGCAGCAGGCAGCGCCCTGGTGTTCAATGACATCAAACAAATGTGAGCATCTGTCAACAAGCTTGGACTGGAATGTGTGTATTTAAAAACATAAAGACTCAGATGGAAGGAGCTACATTCTATGTATGGAGCAGCATAGGAAGGCACTCAAAATATCACCACACAGTCCTGGCCTTGCTCTTTGCTTGCTGTACCACTGAGGAAATCATCTGTACTGGGAATATTAACCTTGTCTCCATGCAGCCTTCCAGGCCGCACAAAGTGCAAGGGATGGGAAAGGGGCTCCCACAAGATGCCTGGCTTTATCTGTTCCAGGCTGGCAAGCATTCCACGTGGATGTGGTTTGAAGTGCTCCTGGGTGCACCATGACAGAGCACACAGATAAGTTAAATTATTTAGGTAGTAGGGAAAATACGGGGATGGTTTGCAGTGCTTTTGTTCCTGCAGTTCTCTCCAACCACAGAACTCATAACATTTTCCAAAGGGAGAGGAGGAATAATGCCCCATGGGACAAGTCCTTTCAGGGGCCTGATCAGAGCCACAGCGCCTCTGCACCTGCGTTGGCACGAAGTGGCTGCAGGGTTGCACCTCGAAATGATCGGGCAGGTGCCAACCACAATTCACAAAGTATTTTAACACCATAGACTGAGCGGAGTGACAGCTCACCCACGTTTCAAAACACACCAAAAATCCACTCCCACCTCTAGAACAGAGACAGAAATTGAACCAGGGCAGTTTTGAGCAGAGCAGACCTCTGGGTCCCTTCCTGAGGGACTGCCCCAAAGGGCAGGGCAGGGCTGCCCAGAAGTTAAGTTGCCCAGGCCTTCTCCATTGAGTTCTGGTTATCTCCAAGAGAGATAAATAGCTCTAAAGATACAAAGGGCAAAATGATAATGCTTCCATAATAATAAGATTTATGTTTTGTAATTTGCAATTTAAAATTAATTTGATAATGCCTTCAAAGCTCCCACTGCTGGGTTGTGTGTGAAATCCCCTCTGCTGCTTTTCCCATAGCCTGTGACTCCTTCAGAACACTATTGTGGACAATGCACAGCTGAAGAATTCAAACTATAGGGCATGAGGCTTTTCAGACTGAACATAAAGCAACAGTGAATGTCTGCTACTTATCAGCACTAGGCAAAACTTCATTAACAATGAAGCTGATGGCATTGTATTTTACCGTGACTTTTTATTATGAATTCATTTAGTTTGTGCAATTAATCCACTGTACAGTATTTATGTAACTCTTCTTGGTTATTTTCTTCCATTCCAATTCAGCTAATGGGGAAATGGAATATTAAGAGTTAATCACACCTTGAGAAACGAACTAAGCGAAATTTGCATTAACTAATACTTTAGCTTAAGTGGTAATCCAAATATTACCAAATATTCTGTCAGCAACAAAGAACACGACACAGCAGTAGGCATCACTCACCTTCTTAAGCTTCACAACCCCTTCCTGAGTCTCATAATCTGTGGTGATTTCAAACATGTCCATGCCATCTCCATCGATGATGCTGTAAGCCACCAAGCCGTTCTCCCCAATGTCAGGATCTTTGGCCTTCACTCTGCCCACCTCCTCTCCCGGGACAGCCGCTTCCGACACCGACATCTGGTACACACCTGGGGCAGGAGAACAGGCCCGGAGTGAGCAGGCTGCTCCCCACCCGTGTGTGCGTTTACTCATTGAACCTGGGAGCTCCAAACAAACGCAGTGGTTTTTCGCAGCATTTTCAACCCCCTGAAGGATCGTTCTGTTCTTTTATAAAGAGCTTTGAGGAGCAAGTCAGCTGTGAAACCTTAAACCCGCACGGATCATCTATAGAACGTGACCTCCTCCCTGCTACCCCTCTGCTCAGGGAGGGGCTTCAAAAGGCAGCCAATCACCCAGAATGCAGGAATTGTTGTGGCATCAAGGTTACTGCCGATAGCAGAGATGTTATTACACAAACGGAGGGAAAACTCTCACACGACTCGTGGTAAGACCTTCACCTCTGCTTCTCGTTTCTGCCCATCCATTCAGGAGCCACAAATTATACACAGTGCATTGGATAAATCCTGTCTGCTGTGCTGGCTAAAGTAGAAATCTGCTGCTTTCTGTGGCTTGAATTTGGAGTGTCGATGTAGAGCAACAATGGTTATTAAAATGTCACACCGCAGAGAATACGTATCCATTTGTATGTGATCTCATGCCAAACAAAAAATGGCTTTCCCACGGCAAACTCCAGTAGGAAAACCATCCCCAAACATCCCACAAGTGTTTCCCTGGGTGTTCAGGGACACCAGAGGAGAGCAACACTGTTCCTGGGTAAATCTCACTCCAACAGCTGTCCTTTAGGCACGATTGATTCCAGAACCTTCCCAACCCCCTCCAGAGTTCAGATAACACAACCTGATCATACATATATAAATCTATGTCAGCATTTTCTGCCACATCATCAGCAGTAATAAACTGGGGAGGAAGAAAAAAAAAAAGGATGATAAAATAAAATGATCTCATGTATTCCCCCCTGTAATTGCTCTTTTTTGCTCTGTGGGCACCCTAGGAACATCAGGAGACTTACACCAGGCAGGGACTTGGCTCATTACCCATAAAAACAATTGCCACATGTCATTGAAGTAGGTCATTAACTCCAGTCACAAAGAACCCAAAATTTAAGCACGTAACTCATTAACAGCTTGAGCAATGAACATTAAAAAAAAAAAAAGGAAAATAAGAATAAAAAAATCAATCATTTGGCTGTTTATACAGACAGGTAAAACTCTGGTTTTGAGTTACAAAGCATTCCCAATTCAGGTTTAACCTGGGGGTGAATGATTAAGTAGAAGAACTGCTTTGGGGCAATTCTGATAATTTAAAGCGTTCTTGCCAAACACTCAGTAAAGGGGCTTGAATTTGTAGAGAAAAATCCATCATTCGATGGAGTTAACAAAGTATTTTATCATGGGGTCCCACGTTTTGATCTGGAGTGAAAAGGCAGGTTTGTAAGGTGTGTAAAACCTGATTTTTTAGGACTTAATATTTTTCTTTTTGAGAGGTAGATAACGCCGACACAGATTTTTACATTTTGACTGTCACTTCAGCTCTTTCATGAGCGTCCAGGAAGCTGCAGCATTGGAGGAAGAGCTGTTAGAGCTGTTAGAGGGATGGCCATGGCCAGGACGTGCCAGGGGCAGAAGTGCTGCTCAGAGGAGAAACAGGCAGGGCTGGGATGGTGCCTGCACTGCACTCACAAAACCCCAAACCCACGCAGAGATGAGCTGCAGAACAGATGTGTGGGCCCATTAATGCACTGCCACCCAGCTGGGAAGGCTGAGTCTGGTAATGTCAGCCCTGATTAATTTTAGATGCGAGAAGTAAATTGCTCAGGTATAAAAAAATCGCTGTATTTGACCTCCATTAATACACTTTAACAATTAAAAAGTGTTAAATTTAGTTTGTTTTGCCGTGGTAAATATAAGTCTTGAGGAATATATATATGTGTCTGTCTGCTCATGTAAGTTATATGGCATGGCCCAGTAGCTTCAAAAATGAAGTGGAGGGTCAGGAATCTTTGCAATTTAATCCTGACCCTAAAAATGTCTCACTTTGCAACACAAAGCAAATAATCCAGACACTAAAATTCTATATGTTACCAGCAAAAAATGAGTAACTAATACTTCTTGATTGACGTGTGCTGCAGTAATCCACCAGTTATCCCCTCTTCAAGCCTTGGGTGTGCCTGATGCTTCCCAAAGAGGGGTCCTGGTGGGAAATGCGAGGAGGACTTTGTTGTTACTCACTCTGTGGGAACTTTGGTGGGTTGTCATTGACATCTGTGAGTGTAATTGTCACTTTGGTTGTCCCTGAGAGGCCTCCCATGTGTCCTCCCATGTCCTTGGCCTGTATCACCACGTGGTACTCCTCCTTGGCTTCTCTGTCCATGTTGGGAAGGGCGGTGCGGATGATTCCTGCAGGCACACACAGATTTAAGGAAAACCTGGCTGCTGCACTTGGAGTGCATTAAACACAGCAATATTTGAGAGCATTAAACACAGAAATATTTGCAGGGATGGTGGAGGTTCTGCTTCCCCCGCGCGTTGCTGTGAGGAAAGCAGCCCTAATATTCCACACAGAGGAACAGAGGCCAAGCCTGGAGAATTGCAGCTGAGCACAGGAACAGCCTTTCAATCATCACAGCATATCAGAACACACAGAAATAACATCAGCTTTCTGGTGTGGAAGCTCCAGCCAAATGCCAGGAGACCAAGCTGCAGCAGAGCAGGAAGCTTTGCTCAGACACACCAGTAGCTCCACCCAGCCAGTTTTTTTATTTCACTTGAATGCACTCTGGTGATGATGTGTCACTCGAATAAACTGTTTAACAATACCTGTTTGAGCCTCCACCGAGAAGTAGGGCTGACCTTCAAGGATGCTGTAAACCAGTTTGGCACTGTTCCCGTAGGTAGGGTCATCAGCATCTGAAGCTGTTACCTGAATAACTGATGTACCTAAAAATGGAGAGCAAACACAGGAGGGACAGTCAGAGGCAAGGTCTGTGCAGAGATGCTTTCAGTCACACAGCACAGCTATCCCTGCACTTTTCTATTCCCACATTTGGTAAATGAAAATAAAAATTACTTGACAATTTCTATATGACAAAATATACTCGTACGATCCAAAAAGCTCTGTCACCAGCTGTGATGTGGATTAATGTTCTAACCGGGGAAGATATAAAAGTCAGCAGTCACTCTGCACCATTATGGTTTTTCCCCTCAGTAGTTTAAGCCTTATATTGCTTTTGTCGTTAGACAGCCAAACAATAGAGTTTTCCTTTACATTTTTCTCAGTAAGTTTCAGAAAAATCATTCCTGTAGAAATCTCTGAGACAGACACAGGCTCAAACAGGAGATGAAAATGGAATAGATGGTGAGGCAGTAACTTCCCAGCTTTATTACACAGCTCTGCCAAAGGAATGATCTTCGTGTTTACCCCAGAGGATTCACACTCCATAAATTCCAGGGGACTCTCTTGCTCCTTCCTAGGAGGGAAAATAGTTCTATTCTAGGAACATCTCCCAGTTAGGAGCTGTGCAGGGTTTGATTTGGGCAGCAGATTAAACACATCAAGTGAATCACCGGCTGAGCACGGAGTAAATTTTACTTCCCCAAACCCTTGACAACGAGAATGAAATAAAGCCAAGACGTCCTGGCAGTGCAACACCTTCCACAAGGGCAGTGTCTTTCCGAGTACTCACCTACATTTGATCTCTCGGGCACATTGGCATGGTAGTTCTCATGGAGAAACTCAGGCGGGTTGTCATTTATGTCTTGAACTTTGACAATGAATTCAGAAGGGGGTTCCAAGGGTCTGTTCGTGTTCCTGTCCACAGCCTGAGCTGTCAGGGTGTACTGAGCTCTCTCCTCCCGATCCAGTGTCTTGGTTGCATGGATGTTCCCTGATTTGTCATCGATAACAAAAATGATTCCTGCTCCTTCACCTGAGAGAATGTATTTAATGTTTCCATCTCCAGAATCAATATCTGAATGAAGCTACAAAAGGAGAAACAGACATGCCTTAACAAGGGGGCACACATTTCCTGGATGTGCTTACCAAACAAAGAAGTGCAGGAAATTGCTATCATTTCACAGTTTCCTACAACTGTGGCTTCCACCAGGCAATAATCCACACTCGGGGACATGCTGTGACAACAGGTACCCTGCATCCAGGGCAGTGCCAGCCCAGACCTGCCTCCTGCCACACGCAGGGTGCTGCTAAACCCAACATTTCAGATTCAAGGAAGAGAATACACCAGAAGATACTTATAGCAGGCTCTTTATTCACACGAAGTTGGTAGGAGGAGTAATTTTTACAAAGATTTTGTACACTCCAATGAATCCCGTTCTACTGGGTTGCATGTGAAAAGCTGTTAAGTGATAAATGGGATGAGTTAAGTGATAAATGAGTGAGCCCAGCTGTGCCCAGGTGTGCAAAAAGGCCAAGGGCACCCTGGCTTGTGGCAAGTACAACGTGGCCAGCAGGGCCAGGGCAGTGACTGTCCCCTGTGCTGGGGGCACTGGTGAGACCCCTCGAGGGCTGTGCCCAGTTCTGGCTCCTGCAGGAGAGACCTGGAGGGGCTGCAGCGTGTCCAGGGCAGGGAACGGAGCTGNATTCCGTGATTGCCAGCTAGTTTTTACTTAGACCCTCTCTAATAAAAGAAGCAACAAACGCTTACTAAACATTCTTAATTCCACGAGTGCACGCTGCAGTTTGATGAATGAGGGAAACATTGAGCCAAATTACAGATTTATTGATTTTATATTGACAGCTACAAATTGCACCATTTTAAACCAGAATACCCAGCATGGTATTTGCTGACATTGGTCCTGTTTCTCCACTCTTTTGTGCTGGGGTTAAGTCAACACTGCTCTGCTTCCCATTTAGAAACAGGCAATATCCTGGTTTATTTATATGTTTATATTTTACTGGTGTTAGACAGTAGCAGAATAAAAAAACAGTCCAGGATGTGTCTACATACATACGTGCACACAGATATTTACCTCCCTCTATACGTAGCCTGCAATATATTTAATTTTACTGATAATTTGAAAATGAGAGGGTAAAAAGATAGCTATTTTACTGAGCTGCTGGGTTAGAAATCACATTTTTGATTGCTGTTTCTGAAGGCCTGAGAGTGATTACACATGTTCTTGAGACACATTTTTGCTCAAGTAGTTGGTGTGATTCTTGCTGTTTTGCTGAGTAACAGCCTGCACACCTTCACTCAAGGACTGCTGAGGTCAATGGAAATATTTGTATTGACTTAGGTGGCGTTTTGCTTAGCACCTAAACTGAGCTACCAGAAAACGAAGAAGCAGCTTATACAGCACAAAGACAACAGCAAAAAACCCCACAAAAACAACGACAAAACCCCCTCAAAAAATAATAAAAATTAAGAATATTAATCAATGGCCAGAAAGGAAATTCTTTCTTACCCTTCCTACCAGCACAGGATCTGGTCCCGTGTACTCCTCTATAACAAAGAACTGGTTCCACACCCAGCCTCTTTTGGAGCGGTGCAGGACTTGTCCCTCCTTGCCCTTCTCGTGGTGCCCGTGCAGCGAGGGCCGGGAGAGGCTGAGCCCGTCCGTGGCCAGGCCGTGGCTGCAGCACAGCACCCCCAGGCAGAGCAGAGCGGTGTGTAAACAATGGTCCTCCTTCATTTTTGGTTACTGAGCAGGCACAGGAGTGTCCGAGATCCTACCCCTTCCACCCTGGCAGTCAGAAAGTTCGGGGCCGCTGAGGGGTTTCAGACCAACTGCTGTGCACATAGGATGCCACCCCTCATTAAACACATCACCTCAATGCTCTGCAGCTTCCCAGCTCAGCTCCTGGAAGAAAGGAAAATGGAAGAAATTGTCAGTTCTTTGAGGATGGAGCGGGTTTTTTACTTAGCAAAACAAAACTAGGACTTCCTTGGTAAATGCCAAGATAAGAAGATTAAAATAAATATATCAACACTGCTGAAATCCTGAGTGATGAGCAGATTGGGTGTTTTGCTACGTGGAGCTGCCACCTTGCAGAATCTCCTGGCTGGCTGGTTTGGCCACGCAGCGGCTGGAAGTTGAAAGAGAGGGAATCACATTCTCTCATGATCCTTTCAAATAGATGCAAGGTAACTGTAGAAATGCCTAATTTAGACCTAATCCCTCTTTGCAGCTTAGATATAAGCCCTAGATATAAGCTGCTAAGCCAGAGGTCCATCATGAGGGAGGTCCCAAGACTTATCAGGAATGCAATATTCCTGCACCAGCCCTTTCACGACCAACAGATCCTCACGCTGAAGGTAACCTCTGCTTTTCCTGGGCAGGAGCAGGGGCTGGCAGAGCTCCAAGGAGCTCCAGTTTGGATTTAGACCCTGGAAACACCTCTGAGGACCGAGGCACCATCAGCACTGACTGCAGAGTATGCTGCTCTGGGCCGGGCATGGTAAATGCCACAAACCAACAAAAATGCATTCAGATATTTCTGATAGTACAACAGTTGATTTAACTATTTATTTCTACTTTCCCTGGGCATTAAATTAACAGGATTACATTGATCTCCTGCTTTCTAATACTTCTTAAAACACTAGGTCAGAATTAATTTTTGAGGGAGAAGTTGCATAAGGCAGTGAAACCTGAACTAAGCAGCCCTCAATCCATCACGAAGGCCATTTTCACTTATCTGTGGGGTTTCCAACATATTCGCCCTGAATCTTTACACAACAACAAATTTTACAAGGTCCCTACAATGTTCAGTTTAGTTTTTGGTGTGATTCACTTTAATCTTCTGCAAGATACTAATAAAACAGTTGGTGTTATGTTTATAAAGGCAAATGTATAAATACATGCCACCAACAGCTTTAAAGCAGAATGATTTTTTAACGAGAAATAAGGAGATCCTAATGGTATCTTTAGCAGAGAAAATGTGAATATAGGCAAAAGCCTGAAGCTACAGCACATTCTGTAACTCCAGCCACAGATAAACATCTCAGTGGTCCCAAACCCACTCTTTCGGGGTTGTCTTTCTCACATCCTGAGCAGGCGTGTCCTCCTTCCACATCCCTTTCACAGCTACATAAAAACACATTGGCCGACAGGGGTTCATGAATAAGGAATGCAAAATTTGGGTTTATTTCCTCAAAAAAGATCAGTTTTCAATTTTATTTTATTGCAAACCGAAATCCCCTCAATTACAGCACCACACTAGCTCCAGCATAACCAGTGAAATGACATTCTCACACATAGATGCAAACATAGCCTGGCTTTCCCAAGCTTTTTTATTTATTAAATAGAATTGTTGTATCCATTTAACTTTTTCCTATTGTCACATGATGACACATTGTGGATTACTCACACCAGCATGGAAGACACAAAAAGAAAAACAATCCCTACGATTTTGCTGAGGAAAATCCTTTTATTTTGACAAAATGTGTATGTGTGGAGCATTGGGTCTGTGGTTTCTATTTCATGTCCCCATCTTGCTGAGGGGTAAAAACCACGTAAGACTTAAAGGGGCTGAAAACTGAGATTTCACCTATTTTGGATACTTCTTTTTCCACTCAGCTTTGCACAGAAAAAAATAAAAGCTATGGGATCTGTGCTGTAGTGGTCACTCATGTGCAGCAGTTAGAGGGGATTGGGCTCCTGGAATGTTAAAAGGAGCCTACATACTCCAAACATGGAATAGGAAGATATTCCTGGACAGCTGTGCATTTCTAAACCTGCTGTGAAAATAATAATAAAAAAATAATCTGTAAATAAACTGCTTATGTTAATAGATTCGGGGCGCATTTGAAAATTAAACTCACTGAGAGTCATTCATCATTAGCATCACAGAATGAGCTCAGCTACAAAGATAAGTAAACAAATCCCCCCACTCTTCTCCAACTCCTCAATACTGTTATGTAAACCAGTAAACACTTTATAAAGCTGCTTAACCAGAAAGGCAGAGCCAGGCTGATACACACACTGCTTATTATCAGCTATTCAAGTGTGAAGTGCTGGAAACAAAATGTTAATCACAGATCCATGCTGAATTTACTAATAAGGATTAAAAGCAGAAATTGTTTGCTATCTTTTGTTTTATCCTCTACATGTCTGTGTACAGAGATGAAGCAATAAGGCTCCATGTCTCCAAGCTAAAGAAAACTGTTATCAATCATCCACTGCTTCAGATAATCCCAGAATCTCAGCATGGTTAGGGCTGGAATGGACTTTAAAACTCATCCAGTGCCACCCCTGCCATGGCAGGGACACCTTCCACTGTCCCAGGCTGCTCCCAGCCCCAGTGTCCAGCCTGGCCTTGGGCACTGCCAGGGATCCAGGGGCAGCCCCAGCTTCTCTGGGCACCCTGTGCCAGGGCCTGCCCACCCTCCCAGGGAACAATTCCTGCCCAATATCCCATCCAGCCCTGCCCTCTGGCACTGGCAGCCATTCCCTGGCTCCTGGCCCTCCAGCCCTTGGCCATTGTCTCTCTCCATCTTTCCTGCAGCTCCTTCAGGCCCTGCAAGGCCACAGTGAGGTCACCCCAAAGCTTCTCCTCTCCAGGCTGAACAATGCCAGCTCTGCCAGCCTTTCCTCCCAGCAGAGCTGCTCCATCCTCTGCTCATCCTGGAGCCTCCTCTGGGCTCTCTGCAGCAGCTCCAGGTGCCTCCTGTGCTGGNGGGAGTGGCCCCCAGGTAAGACAGGCTCCAGGAAAGCTGGAGCTGCAGTGAAGTGTCCCTGGCCTCCCCACACCCCTTCTCTCCTCCTGGAGTTCATGCTCAGCTCGCTCACATCGTGCTCAGTCCAGCAGTTAAACCTCTGACTCCTATCCTCAGAAAACCTAAAATAGCATAAATCAACAGGCTTCCACTGAAGGCTGTGAAATTACTTGGATTCAAACCAGCTACAGTTTGGAACTACTTGTATTCCAAAAGACAAGGTGCACAAGATGCTCTTAAGTTAAAGCTAAAAGAAACTTCATTTAAAAATGAAGCAGTAGCATTAACAAAAACAAAACTTTTTTTTCCATCCTTTATTTTCCATGAGATCTACTTAAAACACTTCAAACATTTCAACATTAACTCAGCTGCTGAAAGCCTACAGTGTCCTTCTACTTCAAGCAGAAAACATGGAAAACCAGCTAAACAGTTTATAAAGCAATTCCTTTCTCTCTTGAGGAAAAATACCTCATCATCCGGAGAGCTTGGAATACAGATGTGACGATGGCAATTGTTGCAGCTGCTGGGCTGCTGCTCCAGGGAGAATCTGAAAATTCTGCATGCAGCACTTGGACTCAGGCGCTGCACGGATCTGTCAGACTGAATTGCCATGAATGGTTGCAGCCTTTTTTTAAAAAATCACAATCTTTGTGATGTTTGGGTGTTTCTGCCCATAGATTATAATCCTCAACTACAGCAGAGCCAGTCTCAATGGGCAGTTGACCAAACTGCAACAGTGTGCTGCTTTTGGCTGGGATAGAGTTAATTTTCCTCCTGCTAGCTGCTCCAGCGCTGTTTTGGATTTAGGAAGAGAATGCTGCTGGTAACACACCGAAGTTTGAGGTGGTGCTGAGCAGTGTTCACACTGAGTCAAGGACTCTCCAGCTTTCAGCAGGCTGCGGGGGAGGCACAAAGGGCTGGGAGCAGACACAGCTGGGATGGCTGACCCAAACCAGCCAGAGGGATATTCCAGAGAGTTCCACACCATGCTCGGCACATAAACTGCAGGGAGCTGGCCAGGAGTCTCTCTCAGGAGCTGGCTGGGCAGAAGTCTGTGGGTGGTGAGCAACTGCAATGTGCATCACTTGTTTTGTATATACTAATTCTTTCCTCATTATTGTTATCATTATCTTCTTCCTTTTCTGTCCTGTTAAAGTGGCTTTATCTCAACCCAGGAGTTTTCTCACTTTCACTCTCCCAGATCTCTCCCCCATCCCTGGGGAGGAGCAGGGAGTGAACAGTGCCTGTGTGGTGCTCAACTGCTGGCTGGGGTTAATCCACAACAAACATCCTGATTTTTTTCCATTATTGTTTAGAATTGCGCAACGTATCATTTTGAAATCCCCAATTTTCCTAATAAATCTGCAAGAAAAGCTGTTTCCCACTTCCTTGAGCGTGGTGGATTCCAAGTTTCATAGACACATAGAATATCCTGAGTGGGAAGGGACCCACAGGGATCATTGACCCAGCTCCTGTCCCTGCACAGACCCCCCAACAATCCCACCCTGGAGTGGTGTCCGAACGCTCCTGGAGCTCTGGCAGCCTCGGGGCTGTGCCCATTCCCTGGGGAGCCTGGGCAGTGCCCAGCACCCTCTGGGGGAAGCAGAACCTTGCCCTGCTCTGCAGCCTCGCAGAGAGCAGAGCTCGGAGCGGCCCCTGGGGAGGAAGTTTCAGGCTGCTCTGGTTGAACCGAGATGGATTTGTACTCAAAAGCACGAATTCCATTAATCTATTTTAACTGTATACAAACAAGTGTTGGCAATTTTGGTACGGAATAACAGCGTTATCAGGGATAAAGGGTGAACAATAGTTGATCAGCCACCACAAGAGGCCTGGCCTCACCAGAGAGGCACACGAACACTGTGAAATCCCTGAATATAAGTTGATCAGTTGAGGTATGCAGGACTGAGAAATACTTTACAAGCCTAGTCCACACTCTGAAAAACAACCTGCATGGGGAGGTGTTCCAAAATGTCTGCATGGAAATAAAATATGTCCCTTAATAACTGAGAACAGGCCTGCTGGGCATTTCTGGCTGCACGGACAGCATGGCTGTGCTGTGTTCTTGTAGTTGTTAATGCAAACCTCACCAGTTTCAATTTGAACATGAGAAAAGTCCGTTCTTTGACGGTTAGAAAATAACACCCACAGGTATTCCTAATGGAAATATGCTGTTCATTTAAGAATTCAATGAAGAACACATCTTAAAACCTGAAAAATAATATATCCATGTCCACGTGGAAACCATAGTGCAAGCAGCTAGTCTGCAGCGTCAGTGTGCTCCACACAGCTTCACACAGATCTGAATGACTGCTCCAAGACATTAACAGCAAAAGATAAAGAGGCAGCAGAGATGATTTCAATGACAAGAGCATTGGCGGAAGTGAAGTCTAGCCAACTTTAAATTCCTTTCATTACTTTTATAGCAACAATAATCCCCAGCGTTCATGATGATTTCCTGTGTGCTATTAAATGACCATATGCCAAATTATAATAGACTAAACAATTTTTTCTGATTTGTCTAGGCCATAACTTCTGAATGATGCATTAAAATAGCAATTGTTCTCAGGAACACACTTGGCAGGAGGCAGCCAAGATCACAGTGTTGCAATATAATAATGGATGATTATGTTCTGAAATGTTTTGCAAAAGTATCAAGTAAATATAGCAAATTCCCAGTCTAAATGAGATTTTAGCTGTAATTAGAATTAGCTGAAAAGATGAATGATTTATTTTACCATAATTTTATCATCAGACAAGGAAATGAATAGCTTTTTAATGACAGAATAAATATTGGATCATATTAGTTCTGGAGCTGAGAGTGCCCGAGTTTTGGGCAGAGGGGTGGAGGTGGGGCACAGCTGGAGGAGCCCTGGGACCTGCAGTGGCCAGGTGATGTCCCCAGCTGGGCAGGGACCTTTCCTCATGGGATCAGGCACTGCAAAGCTCCCCAGAACCTGGACAGGTTCCTGCTTTTGGGATGGGGGCAGGGCAGCCCCAGGCTTAACCTCAGTGCTCAGCACGGAGTGTCCCTTCCCTGGACACTGCAATCTCCATGGGGGTCATGGAAAACGAGCAGCTCTCATGGAATGAAGGTGGGGAACGGATCTCCAGATCCAATTATCAGTCGAGCCCCACTGAGCCCATACTGGTTAATCTTCAGGGCATATCACAAATGTAACTGCTCTGGGAGTTTTTAATAAAAAAGATTTAAGATTTTAGCTTTTCTATTTTTCATAGATTTGCAATCCTGCAGTTCTTTAGTGTTTCACTCTAAACTCCATACACAGTGTCAGCTGCTGCTTTCCCATCTTGGGCAGACACAACAATTCCTCTCCAGGCTGGGAATGAACGACACCTCACTGCCTCAGGCCTGAGAGATGGAAACAAAAGTGAGTTGGGGGGAGCAAACTTGGGGTAAATGACTTCATTACCTGAAGCTGTAATTGGAAGATGAACCCCCAATATGCAAATGGACCAAACTTATAAAGGTGTGCAAACCCGTGACCCGTGGTCCATTTTGGGTGCAGCCCCTGGGGGTTTTGTCTGCCCAAAATGTACTTGCAGGCCTTCAATGAATAGAACTGCTTTTTATTCCCTTGATTTTGTCTGGCCTCCGTTTTAGGTAGTCCCAACAAGGCATCAACACAAGGTGAGGGATGTGGAAGAGCTCTGTGCACAAGGGTTTCACTCCTCGTGTGCGTCGATGGGTGTGTGAGGAGTTCAGTCTGCCATGGATCTTTATCCTCCTGCAGGTTGTTCCATGCAAACCACTGATGCCTACCAATTGTCAAGAAATTTGGTGTACATTAATAAGAAAAAGATTTTTGAAGGATAACCAGTTCTCGTTGCAGAAAGCTATGCAGCCCTAACCAGCCAGTCTCCCACATTTAATATTTAATTTGATTTTTTTCTTCTTTAACAAATGTTGTTCTCTTTCTTGAGTCATTTCAAGAAAATGACATTAAAAAGTAAATTGATAGCCTGTTCCTTATTGTTTATGGAACAAGGAAAAAAACAGGAATCAGTACTTTTCATATTTAACTTAATTCTCTCCATTACTTTTTGATTTTAAACTGCTCTGCATTGTCAGACCAATCTTTGAATAGTTTTTAGCTTGGACTTCACAACGTGCTTGTGCAAAAGAGGGCCTCTCGTTTTACTTACACAAAATAATATTATGATATCAAGATCTGCTTTGCAGAACATTCAGTTTGCATGACACATATGGCAAAGCCAGTTCAAATAAATCCTTTATTCCTAAAAATGGCTGAAATTTTAAATTCTAGGTGTGCTAAATTTGGACAAGACTCAAATTAGGATTATTGCATTTTTCCATAGAACCGGGCTCAATTGTCCTTGACAGAACTACCCTTGATAGCAGAATTAAGGGAGGTGCAACACCGGTGTGTCAAAGTTTTCAAGGCCTGCATTAAAAGATGAGATGAGATGAGGAGATGAGACAACATCAGCTTTCAGCTGCACCCCAGCAGTTTGGGGCCTCCCTGTGTCTTTCCAGTCAGGAAATCATCCCACTGGGAGATGGAGTTTTGCTTCCTCAAATGAGCCCTTTCTCCCAGGGCAGCACTGGGACATGGCACCAGCAGAGTTCCCTCTCTCAGTGCCAGGACCATGGGCCTCACTCAGCACGTGTGAAACAGGAGAATTAAAAACTGAACGACTCCCTCTGAATCAAACTGACTCCATGCCTGTGACCTGCCCCAGAGTCTGGCCATATATCTGTATTTCCTGGGAATCAGGCACCAGGAACGTGGATTGACAGGACAACACATAGAGAGAAGGTTTAGAGCAGATATTAGGAAAAAAATTGTTCCCTGGGAGGGTGGGCAGGCCCTGGCACAGGGTGCCCAGAGAAGCTGGGGCTGCCCCTGGATCCCTGGCAGGGCCCAAGGCCAGGCTGGACACTGGGGCTGGGAGCAGCCTGGGACAGTGGGAGGTGTCCCTGCCATGGCAGGGGTGGCACTGGATGGGCTTTGAGGTCCCTTCCAGCCCAAACCTCTCTGGGATTAAAGGCCAATCAATGTGCACCAGTCCCATGGAAAACCTTTTGTTTAGATGACAGCGCTGATCTCTGACACAGGAAAAGATTTTCCTGCTGTATTTGTGACCTGTAAATCTCATTTTCCCCTCCAGAAGTGTGACTCCAGAGCAGACCAGCAGCCAGTACCTCGCTGTGAGCCCCTCTGCAGCACCGAGTCCCTGTTCTTGCTGAAGCACATTCCAGGCCTGGCTGGAGAGAACAGCAAACAACTCTCATCTGAATGCAAATCGATGTCAAGTTTTCTGTGCCATTCACAAAACATAATCAGTCTTATGAGACAGAAGTATTTAGTCCAGAAAAGGAAATTCTTCGTATTTAAAGAGACTTGGGGGACAAAATTCTCTTAGTTAGTGCACTGAATAATGAGAACCTCCCACTCCCCCAGTTCGTGTTCTGTGTTTTGCATGGGAGCACTTTACACTGCAGTGTAAAGGATTAGAATCTGAGGCTGCAGTTCTGCAGAGATAAGTATATCTATAACTTTATATATAACTTTATACATAACATTATACATAACTTTATATTTGGTGTGCAAACAGCCAAGATTCTAGAGGTATCCTACCACAGAGGAATTCTAGGTCATGGCAAGATTTGTATGTCCTAAATACAGAAGTGAAATCTTTACAGAACCAGTGATTTTCATCTTGACAATAGAAGTTGCTTCAAAAATGCTAGGCAAGTTTTGCAGAATCCTATTCTGAGTTCTGTAGAACCCTATGAAAGGAAATCTTAATCCTTTGCATTTTTAAATGATGTTTTATAGCACTGTATTGGATTACTGAGATGTTTAAAGCCAATAATCCCCAGCTGCTCCAAAGAAGAGTTTTTGAAATGTAGCCACGTTTTCCTGTGGCAGCTTTGAGACTCAGTATTACGAAACCATAGACAAAGCCATGAAATGATGGCCCTTTGAAAACAGAAGTCATTGTGCAGGGAAGAGGAAGAGAAATAACCCCCTGAACAGTGTGATGTGCTATCTGTCAGCATCCACCTCTGAATTCATCATGGAAGGAAGGCATTTTCCCCAAGCTTTGATTTAATTTGTGCTCGTTGGGGAAGGCTGAGATTGCTGCTTGCTGTACCTCATATAAAGCAGGGGAAAGCAGGAAGACAACTTAGTACATTATGGAGTGAATGACAGAGAAATAAGCCTGAGAGAGTGATATTAAAAGGCTTGGGAAATGAAAAATGGCTGTAAACAGAGTTTTACATTTACTTGCTGCCCTGGGGAGATCCACTTAAGATAAATGTGACAGAGGCTGTCTGGTTCTAAGCATAAACTCTACAGGAAAACAAGCAGCATAGGAAAGGTAGTCTTATTACAGAACGTGGTGACTGATAGAGTCATCTCAAGTAATGACTAAGCTCTTGGTAGAGTTTATTTTGAATAGCCATTGTGTTCTTGTGCTTCTCAGACAAACTGGAATTCTCATCATTCCCTGGATTCCCAAGGCCAGGAGGCTGCAGCCTGGCCCGTGCTAGTCTCAGTCATTTTGTTATTATGTAGGTGGCTATCAGTGACACCCTGAGCAGGACACAAATGACACTAAAGTCAACTTTCTTGCAACTACTGATGCTGTATTTCCATGCTAAGCCAACCCTGAATATTTTTTTTCCCTAAGAATTGATATGTTTGAATATCTGAATAACACTTGTGCCGTGACTGATGGGCTCTTTGGTTTGTGCCAGAAACGAGACAGAAAGTCAAGATTAAAGAGTGAAACCCTATCAAAAACTAATGATTGTAGGCAGGTCTGCTCAGCTCCCAAACCAAGGCAGACAGAATTCCAGCCAGCAATCCATTTCTGCTCGGATCTATAACCTCTTGCTGAAGGGCTGGCAGCTCCCACACGAGCAGAAATCTAAATGCAGCCTGTGGTTCTGCTCTTACAGCTTCATTTCCAGAGGCAGCTTCAGCAGTGCTGCCCAAATGCCAGACTATTAAAGCGTCCTGGGTGGTCTTTGTGAGGCCTGTGTGTTCCTCCACAAAACATTCTTCCACTCTGAATTTAATCCTGCTGGACTCCTCAATCCCTTCAGTTTGGTCTCCCTCAAGCAGGAAAGCTCCTGATGGAAGGCTTCCACATCGTGGCTCCTTTAGAGAGGTTCACATTACAGCCCCTGAAACATTTATCTTTATAAAACCCGACAATTTGGGGAATTACTGAGCGTCTCCTTCACAAATACCTTTGCAAAATAGAGAAAGGTGAGAGCTAAATTACCAGTCCAAAGCCTTCTCCTTTCCCCAGCTTTCTTGGAGCTGCAGAAGGAAGAGCTCAGAGCCTTCAGCCGTGCACATGCAAGGCTCTTTTTTTGATATCTTGCTTAACTATTCCAGTTTAGTGCAAATTTCCTCCATAAAGAGCATAAAAGCCACTTTGAGATTTCTGAATGAAAAATTGAATCAATAATTAATTTTTGCCTAGGCAGAGATTGTCTGTGAGGAGACCAATTCTGGCTCGAAAGCATGAGATAACAACCTCAGAATATTCAAACACATTCCTAAAGCAGCCTCAATGGCACTAATAAAGGAGACCATCACTGTTTAAATACCTAATGGGAGGCTACAGCTGAAAAGACCAAATCTTCACATTTCTATTATTATTTGCAACCCATTAAATCACAAGATTATAATTAACACGATATTTGCATGAGTCTTTTCTGAGATGCCTTGGTGTAATTAGTCACTATAGAATATTTGCATTTAACCTAAAAAAAACCCAAATACACAAACACAAAGGAAACAGCACCTTCATTAAAACAACTTCCTTTTGGCTTCCTGATCTGCTCTGAGCACAAATCAGAGGAATTATCTAGATTTTTAGAGTTCACAGGCTGGAAGCACTAAGACATAATTCCCAATTTTATATTGCAAACCCAAAAATCCAGCAACAGGTGCTAGGATGATGCAATGAGATCTAAGCAATAAATATAATAACAGCACAGAAAAGACAGGCACAAAAAATAGACAAGCTGGTGTCAGCTTGCAATTAAAATTTGTTTTTCATTCAGCTGATCCATTAAAAAAAAGGGCAAATGATTCAGCATATTTTTCATGAGCATAACTCATTTTGAATTAAACCTGTTCATCACATCTTTCTAACTGATCACATGAACCACAAACACATCCCAGACCTGGCCTGGCACTATTTCTGACCTGTGATTACAGATGATGGTGACAAAACATTTAATTTTTTCATTTCTGTTCCTGCGACAGAACCAGTAACAACAACAGATTTAAGGCAGAGCCTTGCTACAGCTGCAATGATGTTTGATGCCATTGTTATCATGCAGAAGAGGAAAATTTTAAATGCCTTGAACCTACAGCTGTTCTTGCAGAAAAGTTTCAGAAACTGATGTTTCTGAGAGCTTGACATGGGAAATTGGCCAAAAATGGGTATTTTAAAAATTAGGTTAGTGATATTCATAGCTGAATCTATGAATCAACTTTTTTGGATGTATTTTGGAATTGGATGTATTAGTGAAAAATACCTTTTGCCACCCTTTCTCTGGTGCCAAGGGCAAGTCTTGGTCTTAGGAGTGCAATAATCAGGTGTGGTGCGTGGATCTGCATGTCCTGGAACACCAATCCCATTTCTGCATCTTGCACCAGCAATGTCTTCTTTAACCAACAGGACAATATGAAAGTACTGGAGTGTGAATGACCCTGTGTCCAGTCAGGTAAAGCTTCACCTTCCTCACCAATAACAATTTTCTCATTAACGAAGATCCCTGAGGTGCCCTTAAAAATGAGTTTGGGAAAAACAAAGAGGAAAACCTAACATTTGGTAGAACTGCTGGATTGAGAACAGTTTAATTTTTTGATGAAATGGCCTCAATATGAGGCAAGTAGAGGGGAAGAATTTACATTTAGAGAAGTGAAATAAATCCAAACCCCAATAATTAAAAAAACCCCTGCACATGTACAAATATACACATAAAAAATACTGAAAGCTTCATTCACCAGAACAGGATTAGGCATTTTTTTCTCCACATTAAACATGCCCTTACATTCAGCATATTTTCTACCAAAATGTTCTTTTCAAAATGTTGCCAGGGTGATATCACTATTTCAATCCAACCAATTTCCTTTGAAGTCTCCCATAACAGTAATTAAATAAATTGCTCTTGGAGTAATTATGTTTTTTTCTGGAAAAGGAACTATTAGGTTAAAGAGAGTCTGTCACCAAACATAATCCTTCTAGAAACATTGGTGCCTGCTCCATTTATTGGAAGAAGGATGGAATACTTAAAAACTTTGGACCTTTTTATTTTTCGTAAAGGCAATGTCGACTTCCCAGCTGAAATAAGCACCGAGCTGAAATGACTGCTGACAGTCCTGGGAGTGCAGAGAGAAAGAAAATGGAAGCTGTGTCAGTAGAAAGCTTTTAAATTCTGTGTATTGAACCCAAGAGGGCCGGTGAGAACTGGAAGGCCAAATTGCAATGTTGAAGCAAGCGGACGGTGAACAAGATGAAGGGGCCGGAGAGCCCAGGGCTGAGGATCCAGGGGAGGGTGCAAAATGGAACAGTCCATAAATCCGTGGTGTTGCAGCCTTTGGAGACCGGGCTGCTGCAGTTAAGGAGGTTCTGTGTGTGGCCATCCATCAGCTCCAATGCCTCCCTTCCCTGCTCTGGGACTTTGATCAGCCCTGGTGGAGGCAAACGAGGCTTTCACAGCTCCACGGAGCCTCCAAATAAGTAACTTTATGTTCCAGCTGTACTTTGGCTTTGGCTCCAAGTCAGGCTAAAATTGTTAGGTGCAGCATGTTGAGCATCCCATGAGTTTTTGTTTTGTTTTGTTTTGTCTTGTTTTTTTCCAGATTAAGTTCTTTTACCTTTGCTAGGGATTCCCCTTTATTTGTGGGAATTTGCCATACACCTGATAAGCAGCACTGATTTAACCCTCCAGACAAGCTGAGCTAACCCTCACCTTGTTCTCTGGCTTAGTCTGGTACCTCAGACTTCACAGAATTTAAAAACTGGTGCTTGCTGGGTTTGTTGACATTGCAGAGAACCTGGAGCTTTCCATTTAAAGCTTTTATTTTCATTCTGGGCTATGTTTTTCTTTCTGTGTGGTGCTGAACACTCCCATCCTCCTTTAAATCTCCTTTAAATCTCTCTGGTATTTAAGATTATGTTGCATAAGAGTAACCCACATGGATCAGAATCTGAATTTCTTTATGGAGCCTTTACCATGTCACACCCAAGGACAGTGACACAGTGCTTGTCTGCAAAGCTAATCCTCTGTGTCCTCACCACTTTGAAGACCCAAAACCAGTGTTTTCAACTTAAAAGGTCACAAGAGTGAGCAAAAGGACAATAAAAAATAGCTTCCTGGAAATCCAGTGGTCAGAGGGAATAAAGCACCAGACAGGCACCAGCTGGAGAAACTGGATCTGGGGATTCATCCAAGAGCAGGGAACATCTTTCTGAGCAGACAGACATATTTCTTGTTCCAACGGATGGCTGACAGGGTAAACATTGCTATAAAAAACTTAACATGATCTTTTTATTTTTAAAAACTCTTTGTGCAAATTTTGTGAACCCCTTCTGGCTTAAGCTTCAGCAAGTGAGCTTAGAATCAGACCCAGGGAATGGCAAATCCGTATTATGAGCAGGAAGGATAATTATGAAGGTCACAACCAGGCACTTGCATTATGTTTGTAAACACAGCTTTAGCTAAACCCAGCTTTAATACGTGACACGAATGATGGTGTAAGAACGAGACTGCCAAAAGGAATGTTTACTAAATGCTTATTTCATAATGGGGCTTAAATAAATAGTGTAAAAAATAATTTTCCACGTGTTAACGTGAACTTGTTCAAATTGCAGAGCCTCGTAAGCCCTTAGGACAGTGTCACCATTGCTTGTGACCTGCTCAAGCTGCAGGGAGCTGCCATTTGGATTCTTAGGCAGCATCAGCACCACTTTTGGCCTGCCTGGGCCTTGGGTTTGGTTAATTTATGTGGTTGTAACAGGTTATCTAAGGACCAAGGGGCCATTGCCTGATTTGCTTGGGCTTTTTGCCCAGCTCAGGATGACTCTGTGCTGTGACCCAGTTGGTTTATGTGCAAGTTTGAAATGAAGGGGTGAAAACAGCAATGAGCTGGTCCATACGGAATGAACTGGCTGTGCAGCAGGGAGGCAGCACAGGAGGACAGAGGAGACCTGGAAGGCAGGGACAGGAGGAGAGGGGGCTGGAAACTGCTCCCCAGGGCTCAGCTGCTGCCATGCAGCCCCTGCAAGAGCTCAGAGGTGACACAGGGAGCAGAGGCTGCTGTTCAACACACAGAAAACCACCTTCCACAGCAGCCCAGGCTGGCCCGTGCCCTACAGAGCCGTGGGGACAGTGCAGGCTGAGGAGCAGCTCTGCAAACATGACAGTGGCTCTGGAAAAACAGCACACAAACACAGCGATGGCTCTGGGTGCAGGGAGAAGGATCCATCCCTGCCTTCCCTGGGACAAGGGCCCTCCACCCCCTTCCTGCCTCAAGGCCTCTGCGTGAGGCAGCTGATGGTGAGGGGGCCACCAGGAAAGGCAGGGACTGGGAAGCTCCTGGCACCACTTTTACCTGTACATAACTTGTATAAGAGCTCAGCGTGAATAAACTAATAATTCCTAATAATTCCTAAACTAATAATTCCTAAACTAATAATTCCTCTTTAGACTTTAGGCTAACAGAACATTATTGGCCTTTAATTTCTGTTATTTTGGCTTAGATGAGCTCAACAAGCTGCAGCAGAAAAAACGGATGGAGACTTCAAGGAGCCTGGGCTGAGACCTGGATGTCACTCAGGTAACTGCTCACAGGCAAAGCACTCAGCTGGACAAAGGCAAGGTGTCAACCTCGTGTGAGCTGTGCAGGGGAAACAGAGTGTGCTGAAAGGAGGGAACAGCACGTGGGGAGCCGAGAGAACCTGGATAACCCGAACCCTAACTCGAACCCAAGAGAGCACCAGCCCCTGCCTGGGAGAGTGGTTTTGACAGTTATTAAAAAGTCATTACCATTCTATTCTTTGCTGGGAAGTTTTCCCACTTAAACAATTAATTAATTCTGTATTTGTTCGATATAAAGCAAATCAAATCACTACAGACCCACAAGGAGCAAAGTGGCCAGTCCATTTGCTGAACACACACCTTTTGTGTCATTCTGCTGACGCTGGGAGCAGCAGAGGTGAGAGAACCGGTGGCTCAGGGGCTTTACTGGGAGACGGCACAACACAGTCTTTGTTGAGCTGTCCTTGGGGTGAGCCAGTTCCTGGGGTGGGGCTGTTCTCTCCTGGGTCTCACACTCAGCAGAGGGGGACAGGAGACACAGGCGGCACCTTTGGGCTCTCAAACAGGACAGCAGAGCAGTGAGATCTGCAGCTGGCCCTGCGATGAGCAGCTCATTAGTGCCTGCTAAATGTTTGTGTGAGCACATTCTCTGGAAAAATAGGGAACATCTTCTCCCCGGCATGCTGCAACTCACACATGTTGCCTGCAGTAAGGAACGATGAGAGCAGCTCGGGAGGTCAAGGCACAGCCTTTGGGGTGGTTGGTTATTTTTGCTCCAGTGCAGAAACACAAAATGGTTTCACAAAATATAGCTGATGGCACGAACCCAGCCAGGATGGCCAGGGGGCCTCTCACAGTGGCCAGGCTGGGCAGGTTACATAATCTGCTTTTCTGGTTTGGGGGGAGGGAAGGGAGAATTAGAGGCTAAATGACCAAGTTCTCCTGTAAAAAGTAAAAGTATCCTGTAAAGGGATAAACCTGTAAAAGTACAGGGAGTCAGAGCCCACGACGACAAATATTCGGAATTTCAGGCTGTTGTTTCTAAAAGAAGATCATGTCCATAAACAGAACCAGAAAATACCCTTTAGGGCCAGTCCTGCTTTTGATTCCAAATGTTATGTTGGCTCAGACTTCCCCTCTCCTGGCCTCTCCCGTTATCCCATTGAACTCATTAGAAGGCTGTGGCTACTGGCCAAAAGAAACGGGTAATGCATCCCAGAGCCCGTATTCTTTGAAATATCTTCTGAGACAGGAATTTACAGCGTCGATATAATGAAACTCAGATTACAGCATTAAAGTCTGAGTCTGTCTGCTTGCCACACATACCAGAATTATACAGAAAATCCGAGCCACGGAGCCCTGAGGAAACTGGGCAAAATGTGCACTCCCCTCTAGAAGGAGGCTTTAGGACTTGGCCGCACCTTTAAGAACAGCCTTGAGCAAGAGAGAAATCACAGGTGATGTTACACAGGTGGCAGCAACAGACCTGGAAGCTGCCGTGGAATCACAAACACTTTGGCTTTGGCACACTGAATTCAGCAAATCTGGCCTGGTCCAGAGCAGTTTTTACCTTTGATAAGACAAAATAGGATCAAGTCCTGACTCCACCCTCATTTTGTCCCTCCTGCCCCTGACCAGCCCCGAGAGAGTTATTTTCTTGCTTTAATATATCTGTTTCGTTTCTTGTGTTCTATTTTCTCTTTCATATTATGATTATTATTATGTAGTCAACGATTACCAAATGGGTGCTTTCTATCCCAAAAAATACACATTACTCTTCTGCAGTAATTACAAGTATTGCTTTTATAGACCAGAAATTGGACAGCTTTTTCCTGCAAAGGAACAGAAGGAGAGACTTCACCTAAAACCTTGGAACAAACCTTCATTTATGAGACAAGGGAATCATTTTTATTCCACTACATGAATTCAGTGGGCTGCCACAGGCCAGTCATAATCTGTTATTGTTTCCCTACAACCTTGTACTATTAATTTTTCTTTTTAATGAACTGTCCAGTCCGGTTTAACTGTGGGAACTATGATGGAGCTGCAATAGAAATGGTTTATGTCATGCCTTTGTCAAAAAGCTTTCCCCTACAGCAGCAGAACGTAATTGAAAAGCCATTTTAAAATAAAAGTAACTGAGCGGGTGCAAATGCAGGTTGTCAGGAATGGAGAGGGAAAAACCTTTGCATTGCATTAGATTTTACCAATCACTACATGTGTGTCTTTATTAGTGTTTATAGAGATGAGGAGAGCCACGGAAATTGCATCTGTTGCATGGTTATATCAGCAAGCGTTCCTAAAAATACATTTTAAGGAGGTTTTTCTTCAACTGTGACTAACAATGCAGTAATTGGCCGGGTTAAACACCTCAAAAGAATTAAAAACACTAAATTTTGATTCATTTTATAGCATACAGAGTGTGTCTATTTTTGAGAGAGCAAACTAACATCTGAGCAGAATTCAAATAGCTTTTATTGAATATGAAACCTTGAAAGGCTGAGTGCACAGCCATCTTTTCATTTGTAATATATATGTGGAAGGCATGCTATTTCATTTTCTCTGGTTTATTTTTTCTAGCCCTGGCTGTGTGCATTTTTTTTTCTTGGAGACATTATAATGTAAACTTCAAATATGTTATCATTATTATCATCATTTTCATTATTATTAAAGCCCAAAGTGAGCAACTATATTTTATATATCTATATGTATATACTATATATTTATGTATTTATTGTTAAAGCTGACAGCAGTTTTCTCCATAAATTCCCATTAAAATTGTTTCAGACACACTCTTGATTTAGCTTTTGGGTCACGCTTTTCACCTTTAAAGTAACTGTGGAAACTTTGCCAGAAGATCATTTTATCAGAGCATAATTTCCAAGTATTTGAGGTTATTTTGTCCCACAAGATTGGAGTTTTGGGGAGTTTTTCAGCCAGTGGATCGATGTTTTAATGCCCTTTCCCCTCTGCTGGCAGCCTGTGCAGTGCAGATTCCTTAGGGAATCTCGTGCCTGGGGGAATTTCAGGAGTTTCCCGTTCCTTAGCCCAGCCAGGCTGCTCCAGATCCTGCTCAGAGCTCCACCCTGCAGCCCAGACAGGGCTGGGATTCCCCAGAAAGCTGGAAAATGCAGGGATGAGTCTCTGATGACTCCGTTGTTTCCGGATTTGAGCTGGAACAAACTTTTTGCCACCAAGAGCTGAATTTCAGCTCAGGTACAAGTTCGTTGTTTCCAAAAGCAAATCACTCATTTCAAAGTTCTTCTACATTCAGGATTCTCTCAAGGCAACATGGAAATAATTTTCTATTAAAAAGCAGATAGGGAAATCTGCCATGTCCATATTAGGAGGTACTGAGCCATAAGAGGCAGGACAGTGTGAATGTATCTCCCCACTTGATGTCTTTGAAGCCTTTGTAATTTCTAACAAAATAATCACTCTTCTTTGGTATCTGTTTGACCAGAATATGCCATATAATTATCCTAACAATGTTTACAAAGGTTTTTCAGCTCAAGGAAGTCTTGAAGAGAACCAAGAAGGCAGAAGTGATAAATTCAGACTCCATCTCATTGCACAGACTCTGTGAAATGACACTTACTCCTCTTAACAGTTCACTCTCAGGCCTTTCTTTGAGAGCCACTTGAGGATTCCCTGTTCTTTGGAGTGTCATCCTACTCAAATCAAAGCTTTTGCCCTCACATGTGAGCCTATTCCATTTAGATTACCAATATCCACCCTAAAACACATGGAATGAGCTAATCCTGCAGGTACACGGAGTGTCTGTTCTGTGGGTAGACACTGAGAACTCAAAATTCAGGTCTCAAAACCCTACAGACACGGGTATTTGTAGAGAAGCAAAGTGAGAGGTGTGAGGCAGGATGAAACAGGCAGCTGGGGGGGGAACACTGCTCTGACAAGTAGGCCTGGTTAAACATGCAGGACGGGGAGATTCTAAGTGAAAATTAATTTTCTTTCCTCGTGACGTCTGTGCAGAAACAAAACTATAGAGGGATTTCCTTCCAAGATCTGCTCCGTACATCAGGAACAGTCTGGTTTTCCCGTTAGAGTCTTTCTACGTAAGAATGAAATGTTACATATGAAAAAGGCAAAGCATGAAAAAGGCATACAGCACCAATCTATACATTCAGGAAGTGAACTTCAGTTTCTCATCCCATGTGATGAACTCCTCACAGTCTTCCACGATCTGAAGGGGCTGCAGGGAACCTGGAGAGGGGCTCTGCATCAGGAACTGCAGGGCCAGGACAAGGGACAAGGGCTTCCCACTGCCAGAGGGGAAATTCCAGTCAGATCTTGAGAAGGAATTGTTCCCTGGGAGGGTGGGCAGGCCCTGGCACAGGGTGCCCAGAGAAGCTGGGGCTGCCCCTGGATCCCTGGCAGTGCCCAAGGCCAGGCTGGACACTGGGGCTGGGAGCAGCCTGGGACAGTGGAAGGTGTCCCTGCCCATGGCAGGGGTGGCACTGGATGGGCTTTAAGGTCCCAACCCAAACCATTCTGTGATTCTGTGATTTTAGGATTTTGTCAGTGTTCTTTTCTGGGGTCCTGAGGACCCTTTATTCCTGAAGGATGCTTTACAGAATAATACAATCAGAGGGAAGTGTATCTGTTGTGTCTCTCTTGAACTTCAGCATAGAAAATCCAAGCAGCCCAGGAAGGAAGTGTCCAGGCAGGATATTCCCACTTCCTGGAGCTCCTGGCCACCTTCTGCAGTGACTGAGGCAGGGCTGTGTCACAGCCCCCAGCAGGGCCTTGCTGTCTGCCCCCTGCTCTTTGTTCCATGAACAATGGCTAAACATGAATATTTTACCTTCTCAACTCTTGTCATTATCCAGATACTGTAACAGGAAATTTGCATTCCTGAACAGGCACAGCTGGAAGTAATTTAAGAAAGATCCTTCAAAAGAAGGGAAGAGAATTTAGGAAGCATATGGAGTCACAGGTTTACATGATAATCAACAAAAGCAGCTCTTGTTCCTCCTCTTTTGAGGGGAGACACTTCACACTCCAAGCAGAGGGAACATCCCACAGTCTCTCTGCAGGAAGCTTTCTTTCACAAATTATTTGCTTTAACTCTGAAATGCAAAGAAGTCTATGAAAAAAAGACACAACACTTTGTCAGATAAAACTGGGGTAGGGACCCAGTTAAAATTCACTTATCTCACACACTAGTGAGAGTGATGGGCCTTCACATTCTCACTTACATTTATTTCTCACAGTCCTTTAAGTTCTAAAAATTAAGTCTATTTGGAAGTAGCTCTGAAGTCAAGAACAAGCAGAGTAGAAAGGGGCCTGAAGTAAACCATGAACTGAGATGTTAGAAAATGCCAAAAGAAGCGAAACAGTGGTGAGAAAATTCGTGTAACTGTGCATGGAACAGAGACATGCAGAACTAATTTCAGATATTTTCTCTATGTCTTCTCGATACCCAGGCATGAATTTGAAACCTGGTCAGGAAGTCTTCAAACCAAACCCTCTTTAGAATGGTTCTGTTGAGAAGCTGGATCTGAGGGAGAGCTGAGCACTGTTTGCAGAATGTGGCTTTTGTGCTCAGACGGGACAGGAATCTGCCGTGCTGAGAGCAGAGCAGCTCAACCCAAGCAGTGCTGCTGGTGTCACCCAGCCTGGCTGCTGCAGTCCCCTCCCCAGACCTGGGGACCCCGCACGCACACATCCCATAGAGCTGCTCACCAGGGTGTGTGAGCGCCGGTCCATTTGGCTGCCAGAAATAAGATAATTGTCATTCAAGGACATTTCCACAGCAATGAAGCATCTGTCAAGCAGGACCTGAGTGAATTGAATGTAAAAACTGTGAATGAGTCAGCGAGACAAAGAGCTTTAATAGCCTGGAATTGTACTTTTTATCCCACACAATTCCGGTGGGCTCCTGCCTTTGATTCTGTAAAACTGGCAGTGTTGACGTGTTTATTATCTATTACACTTAACCTGTTTCTATGTTAAAAACAAACAGTGGACACTCCTGTAAGTGGGCAATTCTCCCCTCTGTGGAATCACAGCAACAGCACAATTGAAAGTCACAGAGGATTTGAAAAATTAAAGGCATCAGAGCTGCAGATACAACTATTTTTAGGTCTAGAGTTTCCCATACAGCTCTACTTCCACACTTTCCACCTTCTCTGAAGCCTGAGAGTCACCACGAAATTCCTTTCCCAACCCAAGTCTGAGCAGTTATATTGAGGTATTGCACAAAATATCAGAGAAAGAGTCCAAACATGGAATTAATCACTTGTCCACTAGAACAAGGAAAGTATGAACCTTTTTGACTTATCACTTCCAGCTGTAAACCTAAATATCAGAAAAATCCTTACATTCCTGTTCTTCAGTGCTCCACTGCTGCGAATTTTCAAGTGATTCTCTGATGTTTTAAAGAATAAATTCCACAAAAGGGATTCAAAACGTGTACCTTATCAAACTGTGCTGTACAGAGAGAGAAGGATGCTGTGTGTCCTACAGCACCGGCTGGGTGCTATCAGCAGCTCTGGTTAAACTCTCTGAGGGATCAGTCCCTGCAGAAATGTTCCCTGTACTGCACAAACATTGCAGACACCACAGAAGCAGGGTCCCAGCCATGGTGCAGTGGGTTGGGCGCTGGCCAAATGCCAGTGCACCCACTAAAATTCTTTATTCACTTTCTGCTGTTAGATAAGGATTAGGAGAAGAGCAAAAACAGGCTCAAAACTTTGGAGAGTATCAAGAAAACTTTGTTAACAGGGAAATAAGAACTAAATGAACCTGGACACCTGACATCCCTCAGGAGATCACAGGGTTGGATGCAGGACTCACCTTCAGCCACTGGAAACCTGCTGCCAGTTGATGTGACATATTCCACACATCTGAAATGCCACTTCAGGAGCTGTGACACGCTGTCAGCCCTCCGCTGCCACTCAGCCACTACTTCAGCTCTGGCTGCAAAGGAGGAAAAAGGCCAATTTGAAATCCAAAGCAGCGGTGGGACCATAATAAAAGGAAAACAAAGTCTGGCCTGTAAACTACCACAGCAGCCTAAAGAGAGTCTAAAGGCAAGCAATTAAATACTACTTGTAATTAATAAATAGATTTTAGAATCACAGAATAGATTTTAGAATCACAGAATGGCCTGGTTTGGAAAGGACCTCAAAGGTAACCCAGTGCCACCCCTGCCACGGGCAGGGACAGCTCCCACTGTCCCAGGCTTCTCCCAGCCCCAAGGTCCAACCTGGAACATTTAACAGGCTCACTTTTGCTACAGTGCTCCCATAACTCAAATGCTTGAGGCCATATCAAAATTCTTCCACATCTCTTTTTTGTTATCTGTGGAAAAAATCTGTTCTGGCAACGCTATCCAAGACAAGACACACTGTAGTGAAAAAAGGAGCAGCTGCAGATGCCATTAAGCAGCAAGATGTGCTTTGAACATTTCCAAGTGCTCTAAAGGCATATTAGAAAATTAGTGGGTTTAGCATTATGACGGAAAAGGGAGTAGATAATTTTAGGAAGTGGAACTGCCACTACGGTAGTGAAAAAAATACCTCAGATAAAACATCTGAAGCAAAAAACAAGCCCAAGTGCCTCTGCCTGTAAGAAGTTCATCTACAGTTGTTTCAGTGGTTACAATTCTTTCAAAAATGGGGCAGGAAGTTGAGTCAGTCTGGACAAAGGGAGCAGGAAGAAAAAGAAACCTGCTGAATCATTTCTCGTGAGGTGAGACAAGTCTTGAATTTAAATTGGTAAGTTAAGGATGGTCACAATTTCACAGAGCAGTCCCTCATCGTCCCGGGTGTTTCTGACAATGTCCCCACGCAAGGAAAACATAGATAAAATATAATTAATGTGACTGAATGCAAAGGAAATACTCAGCGTGATCTGTTGTTACCTCCTGGTGCAGACACTGCATTCCTGAGGTTCATTTGAGACCTTGACAGACACTTAAATAGCCCTGACTGAATTCCAGGACTAAGATCCATTCCAGCCAAGGAAATCAGGCTGGATTCCCCAGCACCTCCAAATTAATTAACTGAAAATTTCTAGAACTAATTATTAAAAAATAGCCTCTGTAATTTGGGCTGATAGATCCAAGTCAGTCGTTTTCTGCAGTGCTTAACTGTTAAAGATGCCTCATCTGTACCAATCCTTCATTTTATACCCACTTTTCACCCTCATTAAACCAATCAAGTTTTAATTGCAAAAAACCCAGTTCAGCAGCACAGGTCGGATTGCAGAGTCCCCAGCACAAGTGTTGGAAAGGAAAAAGGCATTGTCTGGCTATTCTATGTCCAATATTGCACAAACATTTCAGCCTTGCTCCATCAAAGGAAGAAATTAACTCGCGTGGCTTCTGTGGCCCCTCATGGCTGTCAATGCATAGAGTCCCTTTTGAAAATTTGGGATACCCGTGCTATAAAAGCTCATTCCTAGACAGTAGATTTTGCTAAGGTTAAGCTCCGTGGAGTGATGATTTGTGTGATCACTGAGCCACTAATAAAAAAGCACTTGGCTTGTAAAAGTACTCCACACACTCGCACTAGGAAGTACCTGTGGCACTTTGAAATATATTCATTTTGCAAGTAGGTTTTTTTTTCCATAAAGGACCCTTTTGAACTAACTCACAATTCATATGAATGACTGAAACTGAATAAACTCCCTCATTCTGATCATTTGTTCAATATCTTTACAGAAAACAACATCTTTATGGATGACTTTGCAGCTCAAGATTGCTTTATGCCCAAGACATTTGAAGTTGCTTGGATAAGGACTTCTCAAAATATCCTCTTAGATATCCCTGCCATCTCACTTTTTAAGCTCTGCTTTTGCCTCTAAAAGCCTCAGGGATTTGATAACAGACACTGCATAACCCTGGCCACCAGCAAAGGGGCCAATCATGGAACCACAGAGTGGGCTGGGCTGGAAGGATCTTAAAGAATAATAGATAATAAATAATAAATAGTAATTTCACTGCCAATTACAGCCTCTATTCTTCAGTCACACTGCATTTCAACAGATATCAGGGGTTACAAACTGATATTTTTTGTAGCACTAACCATTATTAGAAGCAAATAAATCTTCACATTAACATCAAGCAAGTAGAAACTCCTCCAGGTATCAATTTTCATTAAAACCATGGTTTGAGACTATTTCCATCCTTGTGACTGCAGATAGAACAGTTTAGCTGAGTAATTGATACGTAGGTATCAGATACCTATTTGCTTCCTATTACCATTTCATTTATCAGATGCCTATTATTTACTGTGTAACGTTTTTATTTTCTCATTTTCTCTGCAGCTGAACGTGCCTTCAGTAGTTCTAATAACTTTATAACACTTACAAAAGCGCGAAAAGCCAAAACTCCCCAACTGCTGTGTTTGCAGAAGGCTGTTTCAAAGTCCAATTACAATTACAAGAAAAGTAAAAAAAAAAAAAAAAAAAAAGAAAAAAAAATCCATTAAACAGTTCCAATGCTCCAAACAGATTTGCCACAGTGGCTCTTTAAACCACACGGCCTAACAAGACTTTTTGGGGCAAAAGGAGCCGTGGCTTCAGAGCTGGTTTATGCAAAGTGACAACTGGAGCAGTTTGGAGATGTGGCCGGGGAGAGGGGAAGGAGCCCCCGGCCCATTGTCACTATGGTAATTATTGCACAATGCCTGATGTGAAACGGGCCCAGGCAGCAGCTGAATCCGGCATTGTCCTCGCACGATAAAAAGATTTGGGAGTCTGAAAAGCAGAGGAACGGAATCTCACAGCGTCTTAGAGTCCCCTCTGAAAGGGCCATTGTAACATCATCATAAATCCCGGGCTCCCCAGGCACTTGACAACTGAAGCAGGGGACAATAGAATTCTTGTGTCGGACAAAACACTCCTTGTCTGCCAAAGGGCTTATCTGCTTCATTTACAAATGTCTTTCATTGTGCCCAAATAATTCCCTATTAGAAAAACCATTAGGAACAGCACTAAATAAATATTCACAGCTTTGCGGGCCGTTTGGCAGAGTGAATCAACCAATACAATCGAGGCGCATGCAAAATATGAGATTTACGCCGAGGAAACCCAAAACAACCCCAAACCTCTGTTCATTTTCATTTTCCGTTTTCCTGATGCACTGCACACGTGTTCGCCCCTCTGTAAAACACCCAGGTACTTTATTCTCATCAAAAGAGATGAAAAATATTAGAAATCCGCAAAGATCTCAAATTGGAGGAAAATGGTATCCACTGTGCCCCTAGAATTAAATATTTCCAGAAGAGCAGTTCCAGAGATAAACTTGGGAGCATATCTGAGAGTTTAATGAAATAGGGACAAATTGCTTCCAATCATAAAAGGATTTAAACTGTGGATTTCTAACTATGTATGTTTAGGTCCCACTCACTGAGAGATCCAAAAGCATCAGGGATGAGTTTCTGAAATGAAACGGTGCCAGATTTTTGCAACTCTTTTCAAGCCCAATGAAAATTCTGGTAAATATCACAGAAATTGCTAAAAGAGACTAAAATATTCCATACATACGACACTTCAAAAAGCATTTCTAGCACAGTCAGAGCTCCATTGCCTCAGGTTTCTACATAAATGCTTATTTGATTACAATTTACTGGAGAAGTGCCTATGGAAAGACAACTGACACCACACACAATGATTAAAGCAAAACCCTAATAATCTAAATTCTTGCTCAAGCAAACAGCGCTGATCATATTCAAAGTGCCAGAGACATCTGTATGGCTGAATTAAAACCTGAAGAAGTCAAAACTTCTTGACTGGATTATTGATCACAAACTACTTATTCAAACCCAATATAGCAACAAGGTTTTTACACAGCCCAGGCAAATAGACTGAGTGGCTGAAAGGCTTTTTTCCCCCCTGTGATTAATTATTACAAGCCTGCAAAAAATCCAGGTGTTCATAACCTGCATATTAAACAGATTACTCATATAGAATATTCAGAATGTACACAATAAACAACAACAATACCGGTAAAATGCCAAAAAAAAAAAAAAAGAAAAAAAAAAAAAAAAAAAAAAAAAAAAAAAAAAAAGGAAGCCAAGAAGCTGACATAATTTAAAATAAAAATGATGCAGGTTTGAGCTCACAATCACAAAGGTTTAGGAATATGTGAGCTTTCCATGGTTCTGTCATGAATTTGCAGTCTGGCCCTGCCACACATCGCTTAACCTTGGAGCCATTGCTGCAAGTGAGCAGAGGCACACTATAAAACATTTCACCTCTGAAAAATGCACTAATCCATATAAAAATCAGAGGAAAGGGGCTGGAACTCAGAGCTCCCACACGCCAGCTGAGGATCTCTGCTGTTTGGGTGCAGAGCTTCCCCATTTCTTCTCTCACTTCTCTCCTCAGTGAATAATTAACTGTTCTAAAGATGTAGGTATGAGTTCTGTCTTAAAATAAAGTTTAAACTTGACTTCCCCGCTGCCGTTTTTTTGGTGTTTGCTGTTCTGTGCTAGGCACTGCCCAAACCCCCCTCTCTCCTGAAGTTGGATCATCGGTATAAATATAATTTGCATGAAGAGATTCTGATCATTTCTGCTATTTGCATTTCAGGAACACAGCTTCAACAAAATCTGCTTCCTGCCAGCTCGCTGAGTTTTATTCTAGTTCCTACTACATGGCACAGTGCCACACCGTATTTTTATATAGAGTAATCTCTGTTTAGGTATAAAAAGTGGATCTACACTGAGTTTAAGTCTCAGTGTACAACAGGGATTATTTAACCCTGCTGAAAACACAGATCTGAGGGCCTTGGCCAGGAAGAGTGTCCTTGACTGGGTATAAATTGCCCCTGCAAGCCATTATCTTAGCAACTAAATAAGCTCATGCTTGGAATCACTTTGCAGGAGAATTTCTCTTTTCCCTTACTCCAGGCAGCTAAGCCAAGAGATGGGAATCCCACAGGCAGCACCCAAGAGCAGCCCGGGATAATTCAGCTGGGAAGGGGCTCTGGAGGTCACCTGGTCCAACTGCACGCTGGAAGCAGCTCCAGATTCGAAGTTCATTTAGGTTATTGAGACTGTCACTTTATTAATGTGCACAGCTGCCATCAGCAGCACGGCCACGGCCACTCAGGGAGTTCCCATCTCGTGCTGGAAGATGGTCAGGTGCAGAGGGATGGGACAAAGCAAAGGGCGAGAGCTGCAGCGGAGAGGGTGAAGCAGCAATTTGTACCACGTGCCTTACCCACACAGGGCCAGGGGCAGGGGCTGCTGGCGGGCCAGGGGGAATAACTCTGATTCCAGAGCTGGGACGCTCTCCCGGCCCTGCGGGCACTCCTGGCACCCGCAGCCTGCAGCAGGCAGGGCTGTGCCCCGTGCTGGGCAGGGATGTGCCCGTGCTGGGCAGCAGACAGGGCTGTGCCCGTGCTGGGCAGGGCTGTGCCCCGTGCTGGGCAGCGGGCAGGGCTGTGCCCCGTGCTGGGCAGCAGGCAGGGCTGTGCCCCGTGCTGGGCAGCAGGCAGAGCTGTGCCCGTGCTGGGCAGCAGACAGGGATGTGCCCATGCTGGGCAGCAAACACAGCTGTGCCCCGTGCTGGGCAGCGGGCAGGGCTGTGCCCGTGCTGGGCAGCAGACAGGGCTGTGCCCGTGCTGGGCAGCAGACAGGGCTGTGCCCGTGCTGGGCAGCAGACAGGGCTGTGCCCGTGCTGGGCAGCAGACAGGGCTGTGCCCGTGCTGGGCAGCAGACAGGGCTGTGCCCGTGCTGGGCAGCAGACAGGGCTGTGCCCGTGCTGGGCAGCAGACAGGGCTGTGCCCGTGCTGGGCAGCAGACAGGGCTGTGCCCGTGCTGGGCAGCAGACAGGGCTGTGCCCGTGCTGGGCAGCAGACAGGGCTGTGCCCGTGCTGGGCAGCAGACAGGGCTGTGCCCGTGCTGGGCAGCAGACAGGGCTGTGCCCGTGCTGGGCAGCAGACAGGGCTGTGCCCGTGCTGGGCAGCAGACAGGGCTGTGCCCGTGCTGGGCAGCAGACAGGGCTGTGCCCGTGCTGGGCAGCAGACAGGGCTGTGCCCGTGCTGGGCAGCAGACAGGGCTGTGCCCGTGCTGGGCAGCAGACAGGGCTGTGCCCGTGCTGGGCAGCAGACAGGGCTGTGCCCGTGCTGGGCAGCAGACAGGGCTGTGCCCGTGCTGGGCAGCAGACAGGGCTGTGCCCGTGCTGGGCAGCAGACAGGGCTGTGCCCGTGCTGGGCAGCAGACAGGGCTGTGCCCGTGCTGGGCAGCAGACAGGGCTGTGCCCGTGCTGGGCAGCAGACAGGGCTGTGCCCGTGCTGGGCAGCAGACAGGGCTGTGCCCGTGCTGGGCAGCAGACAGGGCTGTGCCCGTGCTGGGCAGCAGACAGGGCTGTGCCCGTGCTGGGCAGCAGACAGGGCTGTGCCCGTGCTGGGCAGCAGACAGGGCTGTGCCCGTGCTGGGCAGCAGACAGGGCTGTGCCCGTGCTGGGCAGCAGACAGGGCTGTGCCCGTGCTGGGCAGCAGACAGGGCTGTGCCCGTGCTGGGCAGCAGACAGGGCTGTGCCCGTGCTGGGCAGCAGGCAGGGATGTACCCCGTGCTGGGCAGCAGACACAGCTGTGCCCCGTGCTGGGCNTTCATCAACCAATCTAGTACAAGACACAAATCCTATATCATTTACATATAGCCTATAAGAATCATTGCATTACCATACTGTGCTACATTTTAAACCCTAAAAACCACTCTTTGGACCCTTTCTGCCAAGCTAGCAGGGTCTGTCCTGACCCTTGGACCTGTTTGCTAGCAGAAGGTATTGTTCAATCAAAGGGGATTATCTTCAGTCAGCCACACCATTGTTTTCCAGTTGTTCAGTAACTGAGGCCTGGTATCTCAAAGCTTGCCTTCACTTCAATCTCGCTTATAGTTTTCATATTCTCAGCATCTTTGTCCAGGCAATTATATTTATAAGGTTTCCCAGTCTCATCTTCCCCAACACTGGTGCCTTCTCCTTCCGAGGCAGCGGAGTGTGAACGCCTGTATCCAGCGCGGGGTTCAGGCCTGGACGAGCGGTTCTCAACCCCAGAAGCCTGGCATAAAATGAGGCTTAAAACCAGGATTTGACTGGAAAAGTTGTACTATCCTGCAGCTTTGTCCAGAAGGAAAGGACCTCTCCACTCAAGGGGATGCCTCGTGCAGGACACACGAGAGAAGGACAGAGCACAAGAGCTGCAGGGAGGGGTTCACACAAGCAAGGTTCTGGTCTAAGCAGGTTAACAGCCTGTTCCTCTTTCTTATGAACTATTCTGACTTCATAGTCTCCCAAATATTTCCCTGGAGTTCCCATCCAGCGCTGGTGGCAGTGGCACAGGCGGGGAGAGCAGAGCTGCTGCTGCCAAACCCTGCGCTCCAGAACCCATCCACCACCCCCAGCACCCGGCCGGGAGGGCACAAACCAGGGCAGAAAGGAAACCCAGAAGCAGAATAGCTGTGTGCTTTCACGAGGGACAAAACCACATCCCAGCGCTCTGCAGAATGTTAACAGACTGCAGACCAAAGCCCCAGTCTCACCCGTCTGAGGCCAAATTACCCAGCAGGACAGAAAAGGCTCATGTGGGCTCACGAGGAACAAATCGGCCCCCCCTCCACAAGCCCTCTGCAAATCACGAGTGCCCAGTCCTGTGCTCAGCCAGTACAACATGACTTTATCAGCTTTCTCTTGCTTTTGGGTCACCAGGGCCTGGAGGCAGACCATGGGCCCTGGAGGATGAAGTCTGTATTCATTATCCTCATGCTGCTGCAGCCCTGTCCTACCCAGGTACCAGGAATACAAGTGGATTGGGAGGCCTGCAGGCAGGTGTGTTCTGTCATTTTAAATATCATAAATCAAGCCCTCTGTTTCAATGTTTCCAACTTCCCTGAGTTTCCTCTAAAATCTAAATTTGGAAGAAGTGGATCCACAGCAAGCAGCTACAGGCTGTTTGTGCATACACACCTACATAGATGTATATGCATGTAAATAAATATGAATTAAAAATCATAAACTTTTTCATGCTTAAATAAATATCTCTATGTAGCACACTGTATACAATTCAAATTACCTACATCTCGGAAAAGCACTTCATTTGTACTCTGAAACTTGACTTTTTATTATGGTTGTCTAGCAGATTATCTCAAACCTTTGCTCTCGAGCCGCTACCAGTAGAAGGCTGGTAAATATTCTCTCTTGGAAAAGCATATTCTACATGCAGAGCATACCAAATCAGTTCCTGCCAGTGCAGGAGGCACACAGAGCTGCTCTGGAGCCTTCTGAGTCACACTGGAGCTCAGCTTCCACCGGCAGCAGATGTCAGACACCACGGATCGGGAGCCTGTCAGCACTGAAAGATTTTTATGGCAAAATTTCCCTACAGTTTTCGTGGGTTTTTTTTTCCTGGTTTTCTTCCTCCCCTTGCCATTTTCCTATTCTTTGGTGCTTTTCTTCCACTAAACATGAATGGCCAGATCCTTCCTCCAGAGCAAATCCATGGCAGAGGCTGTCTTCAGTAGCATTTGGTGCTCTATTTATATTATCTTTCAGGAGGCCATTCTCTATTTCTTTCCTCTGGCTTTCTTCTGCTCTCTTTTATCAATCTCTTCTAGTGACCTGAAAAGAAAACCTAAAAATTGAGAGCCACTGAAGTATATGCTGAATGCCCCCATTAGTCAAGCTGTAGGGGACACTCAGTGCAGAAAATAAATTCAACTAACCTTTGGAAAAATCTTTATATAAATGTTCTACAAAATCATCCTGCTGGTTCCAGGTCCACTGGAGACACCCAAGGAAGAATAATTCTGGGACATCAGAGATACCATAAAGGAGAATAGCTCAGAATCTGTCCAAGAGACTCAAGAGACACTGAACTCTTTGGTCTCAGGGACATTTTTTCCTACCTTCTTCCTTTTATTAATAAATAAAGAAAAGAGGAGTTGTTCAAAGCCACCACAGAGATCTGATGTTTCTGAATTTCTGTGTGCCTCATTCAACTCACTGAATATCTCTGTCAGCCCAGGAAGATTCATGATTCATTCTGGGGAGCCTATTGCAAACACTGCAATGACTCTTCAAACATTTGTAAGGCTTTTAAAAAAAAGTTTCACGCAGTCTTGTTTCTGGACCAAATGCATCCCTTTGCCTATCCCTGCTCCATTCTCCTCCCAGACTGCCAGAGGTTACGGCTTGTCTAGATCTAGGGAGGGCAGCAGGAAGGGAAAATGGATGGTAAATTCATTTCAGGTCACCCAGAAGCCATTCTGTCTCTGTCCTTCCTCGCTGGCTTTTCCTCATTTCCTTTTGTGTTTCCTCAAAGGACATTACACACTTGGCTTCTCAGTCAAGGACAAGGCAATGCCAAACGCATCAATTTGTCCATGAAGCAGCCTTTAAATGTTGGCAAAAGAAAGCCTAAAGAAATGCAGACAGACAAGATAAACATTACTGATTCCAAAAAAGCCCTGAACCCAAATCCTCTTTATCTGGTACATTTCAGCTTTCAGGACTGAACAATACTGAGCAACTACTGTTTTCATACTCTCATAATAGAATATATTAGAGTATATATAATATATACACATACATATCTTTTATGTATATTATATATATGTATATAATTCTAAAGAAACGGTCATTAAACACAGAGCTAAATATCAATGAGTAAGAACTTGGGAGATGAGGAAGGACGAGGAGCATTTCATGATGCCTGCTGTGCAGTTCCTACTCACAACGAACCCAGCTTTGCAGAATTTCAGCAATATTTATAGCAAAGATGATGTGATTTCCCACCACGTATCACTTCAGGATATCACTCCAGAAATTACAATACTCTCATACATTTTGTGGAGTTATTTTGTTATTTGCTAACCTGCCTTCCTATCTGTTGTTGCAGCTGTAACTTGAGCACATATCTGTATTTCAGCTGCAGCAGGTAAGGAAATGTTCATAACACTGAAGTTCACAGCCAAAATGAACCCGAATAGTTGACAATATTAATATTTAACATTTGCCTGCTCTTCATTATGCCTCCCAAACAGCACCAAGGCTTTAATTTTCTGTGGTGTAATTATTATAAGCTACAAGCAAGTGCACTAGGAGGTTTCTTCCAAACAATGGTTGGGAAGTAGAAATACATGCAAGCAAATAATAACAGAGCAAGTGCTCTGCGTATTCCAGAGGAACGGCACAATTAGGGAAGAATTCCTGCTGGTATCTGTCAGTGATATTGCCTGGTGGAGACAGTCCTAGGTGCTGTAGGCAGCTCTTTAAATAACAATAAATGAGCTCCAGAGGACCAATGGCAATCATCTGGTAACCTCATATTCAACCAGCAAGAGGATGCATTTAGGAAAACGTAAGGATCATATCAAAATAAAAAACCAAAACAAAACAGCACAAATCAACTCTAACAAAGCAACAAACCCTCACTGGCTGAAAGCTGAGAGCCTGTCTCCACTATTTCACCATATTTCAGAAGCACAACTACTCTCTAAGTGCCAAGGGCTTTTTTTGGAACTGAGCAAGGAGTGCCCAGTGTTAACATCCCCTGAGGAAAAGGAAGACTGCATGGAAATAACCTCCTTAGGAGCTGGAAAGGGGCTCAGCCTGGAGCAAAGGAGGCTCAGGGGGACCTTGTGGCTCTGCACAGCTCCCTGACAGGAGGGGGCAGCCGGGGGGGTCGGGTTCTGCTCCCAGGAACAGGGACAGGAGGAGAGGGAACGGCCTCAGGCTGGGCCAGGGGAGGCTCAGGGTGGGCAGCAGCAGGACTTTCCCCATGGAAAGGGTGCTCAGGCCTTGGCAGGGGCTGCCCAGGGAGGTTTGCAGTGCCCATCCCTGGAGGGGTCCCAGGAAGGGCTGGAGGTGGCACTCAGAGCTCTGGGCTGGGGACAAGGTGGGCATCGGGCACAGCTGGGACTCCATGGGCTGGGAGGGATTTTCCAGCCCCAATGATTTTATGATTCCATGGTTCTAATTCCTATTAAAAATCAAAGATAACTTTATAATAATGAAAGGAGCTCACTTTACCAACTCTGCAGAAATGCGACTCTCCCCAAAAGCCAGAAAACCCTGTTTGCCAAAAGCTTATCTAAAATAGATATGCGCAATAATTTTCACACAGCAGTAACATTTTTCCTTTTCAGCTGAATTGGACAGGGATGGAAGAATATTCCAGGCCACGACTGAAGCCTTCTGGGTGGCCTTGGGCAGCTTTGCTGGGAGTACCCACGTGGTGCATTGCTGGCAGATGTGAGCTTTCCCTGCCCGAGCTCCGGGCTGAGCTGAAGCTGAATGGATAAATGTGGTTAGCACAGCACAGCCCAGCCCAGCCCGCCAGGCTCTATGGAGGCACAGAGCTGGTGAGCAGAGCTGCTGGCTCAGCCCTGGCACGGGGATAAACACCTTGGGGCACCTGGGCAGGGCTGAGGTGCCATCTGCCAGCGATAGGCTGTGTCAACACGGCCCCTGCTCCTCAGCTCCAGGAGACAGTAATTAACGCCTGGATCTGGGAACGGCCGGGCAAGGTGAGGCAATTTACTCTCACAGCCAACGCTGAGATGCTCCAAACCCAGAACGAGATGGCCATATATAATTATTTCTTCAGGGAACCAACCTTTTTCCGTATGTGTGCCGTGGAGCTGAGCCAAACCGGGGCTGCCTGCACACTTAGTGCTCAATTTGGTGAGCTCTCCACTCGGAGAACGTAAACACACACTCGTGTCTGGGCGATCAGCTTCGAGTTCGTGAGACTTATGAGTACTTGACAGCTCCACGTGGCTAAACAAACCTGTTATTTAGTTTTCAGATGGTGTCAACCTGAGTTCTAGAGAAACAAGCCCACTAAGGAGTTCACCTGAGAGTGTGGACAGCTCAGCTTCAACACCTCGCTGGTTCTCCAGTCGCAGAAATGATAATTACACTGCAGCCCTCTCTCACAGACAGCATTCTGCATGCTAAATTATGGCTGAGCACTTCACAAAATTCGTTTGAGAGGTTTCAAACGGCAATAATAAGCTTCCCCACTCCCTTTCAAAAAGAGGAATCTAATTATTCATTCTGCCAATCTCATGCAAGATGTTCATTGTTTTTACATTATTGTTTTCTTATTACTGTAACTGCAGCACCCAGAGAAAAAGAGGGCATGAGGAGTAAACCACAGAAACTCCACTAAATGTTGGATTTTTCCTTTTATAGTTTGTATTTTCTTCAAATGCTGGGTTTATGTTCTTATTTTTCAGGGCACAGGAACTGCCCCAGCCACATTGGAGAAAATAAACCTCAGCAGTCCCCCACATCAAGACAGTATAATTTTATGAGCAGTTACATAAATTACCTTCCAAAATACTTTGTGAAGAAATATCTTGTGGTATTGAGAAACACACACTGCTATAACTCAAAAGGTCAAGATTTCATGGTTTAAAGCACTGCACATCCACAAATACACAATGGACTGAGACAAAAATGACCAAAAGTTGCAAGTTTCAGAGCAAGATCTGGTATTCCATCAGAGAGAGAAATCTGGATGAGTACCCAAAGCACAGCCACATGCTGCTCTTCCTTATCTCTGTGATAAGCCACAGTTTCACCCAGCTGGCCTGGGGCAGCACAGCCTTCACAGCCTCTGAGACACGTAAACCTGCAGAGCTGGGCCTGGGGACACACATGTTCCCGAGTGCCTGAGGAACACGGGAAAACACACATTGTCAGGAAGATGGAACATGGGCAGCTGGACGTGGAGCTGGTTTTACCCTCCTGGTTGTTTTGTGCCCTGGAGATTTCCTGTGCTAGAGTTACTTCAGTACTGCCCAGGAATATTTCAATTAATTAAAAATAATAATTGAAGGAATGGACTTTTACAAGGATGAAGAAGAATGATCCAAAGCACCAAAGGTATTTTGGAGCACAAATTCTATTGGAAGCCTAATGGCTTTGTACAATTAAATTGCTTTGACTCGGAAAAAGCTTGAGATGCTGTGCATTTGAAGATCTTCCCCCCTATCAGCAAACTCAAACCCTCTATTTAAGTAGCAATAAGCCCACATCTGCAATGAAAGTTAAGTGCAACTCTTCAGCACCGTTCAGCAAATGTCATTTATTTTAATTATCAAAACCAGAGCCAGCACTGGGGTTATGCTCTACAGAGAAAACCTCCCCAGCTACCCAAGCTCCTGTGTGTACAGAGCTGCGTGCAGATCCTTTGGGACATTCCCAACATCTCGCCATCCCTGGATTTCCCCATCTGCCACTTTTAGGAACACCCTGTGGGCTCTCTCATGGCACAGCAGGGGCCATGCAGGACCCAGGGCATCCCAACCTCAGCTCTGAGCACAACAGAGCAACTCGTGAAACAGAAAGACGAGTTTAGCTGTCTCGAAGAATTAAAAAAAAAAAGGATCCTTAAGAATGAAGCCAGCAATCTTGGAAGAGCCAGCAGGCTCCCATGTCAGCCATATGCCTTCATATGTCTGTTCTGGGGGAGTGTTACAGCTCCTGCTGTTCCATTCTTCACTTTTTAAAGGAAATGTTACAAGGCCACGAGGACTCACAAACATTTGTTGACATTTCTTCTGGGTCAGCCTTAGGAGGCCTGCAAGAATTTAAACATATGGCAGTATTTAGCTGCGTGAGGGAATGGGTTGTTTCGGAGAAAAGCAGTATTTAGTTGCAAAACAGTTTAATCCACCATAAAGGTTTTAAATTTTTTGGCCCAAATCCCAACTTTTTCTCATTATAGTTTTCACATTATATTTTTAAAGCAACAGCAGCTTACCCGCTGAGCTGGTATTGAGAAATACTGAGACACTTCACAATGTTTTCCACTGCCCTCCACACAAATGATATCTTGATCTGGGGTTGCAGATCAGACAGATTTGATGGGTGTTTAGATTTAAAGAGGGGGAGAAAAGAAGACATAATTTGAGCACTGAAATGAAGGTTGCTTCCCACGCTTAAAGGACGCAGAACCTTTGCGTTTTGAACCACACGATGAAATGAATTGGCTTTTCAGCATATTTCAGTGGCAGTGCATATGCATTTTCAAGGCAGAAAAATGGGATTTGCAAGGCTTTGTCTTGTTATTCATCTACCATTGCTCTGTCAGCTGCTAGCAAAGGCACTAAGGCTCCCTGGCTGACACTGGTTGGGTCCTGCTGGTAAAAAAATATATTGCACACCAGGAGCCGAGCTGAGGTTTGTCTGAAATAATGTAAAAAAGGGCAGCACAATACTGAACTTCCTCGAAACCACACTGGGAGCACGCCTGACCCTGCTGCAGTGGCAGGGAAGGACCGAGGCAAGGTGCAGCCTCTTTTTCCTTCACTCGTGGTTTCCTCCAACACGAAGCTCAAGAAGGGCAGGTTTAGAGCAGATATGAGAAAGAAATTCTTCCCTTCCTCCCTGGGAGAGTGGGCAGGCCCTGGCACAGGGTGCCCAGAGAAGCTGGGGCTGCCCCTGGATCCCTGGCAGTGCCCAAGGCCAGGCTGGACACTGGGGCTGGGAGCAGCCTGGGACAGTGGAAGGTGTCCCTGCCATGGCAGGGGTGGCACTGGATGGGCTTTGAGGGCCCAACCCAAACCATTCTGGGATTCTGTGATTGCAGCTCACAACCAAAAGAGCTCCTGCCACTCTTTTCCCTTCCGTGGTATTAAATAATCCACAATCTTGTCTATTCATTGTACAGCACAATATTAAAAATGAGCACTTTGAGCAGCTGAAAAGGAAGTTCTTGCACAGAAAACAAGGATGCAAGAGCCACTCTCTGTTTATTTTTTTCCCCCAAACTATAGAGCAGACAATGTTTTTAAAATGAAGACCAGATCCAGAAATTATGCTCTTCCTAAAACGTCCTGTTAATTAATATCTAGTCTAACACATGAACCAGGAATGGTCAAACCCCTCCGGTTCTGAGCAACATTTTGGAGCCTCAGAGGAACCCAAGATTATTTTGCTGGAAACATTTGTAAGAAATTCACGTATGAATGACTGAGATGGATGCAGAAATTGTATAGGAATTATGAGAGAAAAGCAAAAATGTCTAATTTTAACAGGGGAATTGCACAAATAATTAAAACTTCTGGATGAGGAAGTTTAAAAGAGAGAGGCAGCACTTCCTTGGGGGTTCATCAGCTGGCAGCAGGCAGGGTTCAGGTGCATTGTCTGTGCTGCCAGCCAGATGAAGGAAAGTTCCTTATAGGTCTTATTTTAACTCAATTTTAGGCTGGAAAAGCATCAAACATTCTGAAATTTAAAATGAGTCAGAGGACAAACTGCTGCCATTACAAATTTGTGCAGACATAAAAATGACGTGAATGAAACTTCAAGGTCAAGTTCCTTTTATCCAACTTTCATAGTCTCCACCAAACTATCACCCAAATTTAGTTAGAGAGGTCCCTGTCCAAAATGCTGCAGACTGTGCAGCCCTTGAGAAACAGAGCACATCCCACCTTGTAAAGCTTTGGAAAAAAAAAAAAGTTTTTATAATCTTGCTAAAATTAAGTTGACATTTCCTGAAAGTTACCCGCTTACATTTAACCTTTTTCCAAAATTACCTTTTATTCTAAGCTCTTCAATAATAAAATGCATGAGGCATTAAGGGAAGGTAAAAGCTGAATTTCAGAATCCAGTTATCACCAGTGATCACAACCAGGAAAACAAAGGTTCCTCTGAGAAAGTTCCAGTAACTTCAGAGGAAACAAAATCAAAAAATCACAGATTTTTAGTCACCACATAAAAAATATTAACACTTAGGGAAGGGGAGATTTGTGCTTAAAAGCTGAACTGGACAATGATGAAAGGGCCCAACTACAGAATATATTGAAGGGTATGAAGAGTTTGGTGACCTCAATGGAAATAACTGGAAAGTATTAATTAAATGCTCATGTGATTAAGTAAATAATAATTAGAAGGTGAAAACAAACAGTCTAATGCAGTAGTGGCCAACCTTGCAGCTGAATTCCAGGCTTAAGGATTTGTGAGCCAGGTGGGTCAAAAGATGTAAAAATAACAAAACAATGAATAAAAGAGACTCTATGACTCATTCAGATATCAGGGAGAAAATGGCTTCAGAGACCTGAAAGCATCAGCTTGCAACCATAAACAAAAGGTTAAAAATAAGTTTTATGTATTTAAAAACCACCTGGAAAGCTTAGCTGCAAAATTTTGGGTGCCTTCAGTGGCAAGGGTGGAGAGCTTTAATCAAAAGCTGAGAATTCTGAAGAAATTTTTATAATTAAATTTTTCTACAAGCACTTGGTGTTAAATTCCCATTTTTCCAACTTCATGATAGAGGGCAAGACACCCAAGTCCATTTTCATCTTTGGGTGAGGAAAACAATGGAAGTATTTTAAGTGCCTCAGTATGAGGGGAAAAAGGCTTGTTAGATTCTTGAGCCCACTGACATTTTTTAAAGTAGAAAAAAAAGAGATGGATTTGGTTCTGGATCTGAAGACAACAAAAACAAATGTAAAAATCACAGTGTGAGCATGGAAGAGCGAGGCTGAGTGGGGGATCCTACAGGAGGGAGAGTTTCTGGTGGGATGCTGAAGGTTTTCTCCAAGTGGTGAACATGGCAGTGGTGCTGGTTGATGGTTGGACTTAATGAAATGGACTTAAAGCCCTTTAAAGGGCTTTTCCAAACTGAATTATTCTGTGATTTTTTGAGTAAAAGCAGAACCGTGGATTTCACTGCTCTGTCTTACAGAGATGAGCAGCTGTGCCTTGGACTCCTGGGTACAGCTTCAGCCATCAGCTGTAATGAGTGGAACCTCACTCCAACCCCTGAGAGCAGAGGGTTTGTCTGTTTTTAGCTGCTTACCCCAAACAATTTGTTCTTTTTCCACGATAAGAAATTGAAGATGGTCTGATACAGCCATGAACCGTTATAAAAGCTATGCAAATATTGCCAAAGTACTATAAATATTCATTTCAGATTAAAACATTTTGATCCAATTCACACACTTTCAGATCCTGTATCTGCAAGTGCTTCCCTGAATCCAGATTATCAAGTGCATTTGCTGAAACAGCATATTTTGTGTAACTCTTCACAGCAGCCTTTCAAGTTGTCATTGCTAATATTCCTGTCAGGATCCAAACTCCAGGAACTACACATCCATTTAGGAAACTGAAGGTTGTCACACATCACTTGTGCATCACATCAACCCAGCTCAAAATGCAGCAAACAGCCCACAAAACATCCCCAAATAAACACAATTCCACTAACAATGCATGTCAGTGACCTTGTGCAAGTGGTCAAGTGAGGCGAGAAAAGTTGATGACATACACGAGACTTTGCTGAGTATTCTGCTGAAATCAACTAATTTTCAATAATTATATTAGCATGTAATTATTGCATGAACATACTGCAAATGGAAAAGCAGGATGACCTTCATTTAATGAATTCTTGTAACAAAATTAAGTAACGCTATTAAAATAATCTAAAAAAAAAATTACTGTATGTTCTTAATTACATATTTTTCTTAGAATCATAGAATCGCGGAATGGTTTGGGTTGAGAAGGACCTTAAAAATCATCCAGTGCCACCCCTGCCATGGGCAGGGACACCTTCCACTGTCCCAGGCTGCTCCCAGCCCCAGTGTCCAGCCTGGCCTTGGGCACTGCCAGGGATCCAGGGGCAGCCCCAGCTTCTCTGGGCACCCTGTGCCAGGGCCTGCCCACCCTCCCAGGGAACAATTCCTGCCCAATATCCCATCCAGCCCTGCCCTCTGGCACTGGCAGCCATTCCCTGGCTCCTGTCACATCCACCTGTTTTATTTTAACACATAAATTCTGAGGGAAGGAGAACACGTGACTGTGATTTTATGGCAAGGTAGGAGCATCTGTTTGGATAAACCATAATAATCACAGTTAGAATTTCTCCTTAGCTCCATCCAGTTGAACGCCCAACACTTCTGCTGTCGAATCCAAGCTAATTGTATTCCAATTTTCAGCAATCATTAGCTCCAATTAGCCAACGTCGTGGCTGCCTCAATCACAAACAGCACAGTGAGGTTTTGTAATTCCCCCCACTTGGGCTGAAATGCAGGTTTGGTCAAGATTATTTCCATTGATATGAAGCCTAATAAGATATATCAGCTCAGGCATTGTTTTTATTATCCAACCGTATAAACGGCTTTGCTGCACTGAAACAGCAAACATCACGAGAGGTAATCAGATAACTTCTGATTTATACTCAGATTTTAGGCCCACAAAATTAGGGAAAAGGAGACAAGCTGAGCACAAGTTCAGCTCATTAGAAGGATTATTAAGAGCTGAAGCCATGCTGGTGTATTATTCTGCACTCCTGGTGAGATGTGAGCAGCAGCTCAGGCTGCTGTTGGAGCACCTCTGCGGTATTCAGCAAGCACTCCATCCTCCTGCATCACCATTTAGGACCTCTCCAAATAAACTGCGCACAGTTAAAGGGTAAATTCTTCCTGTTCTTGGAGAGGAAGAACTCCAGTTCAATAAATTGATACTAACTTTTTTACTGCCTTGCTTTAAATACGTTTTCAGAACCAATTTCAGGTCAGATTTTTAGCTGGAGATACAACATCCTGTAAGTGGTCCCTGTTTAACCAGGGCTCAGGATGAGCCAGGGAAGGCAGGATGGGGTTCACAGCATCTTTAGGAATAGCACAGCTTTTTCTGAATGGCCCAAATGCCACTGCCAGGATCTCCTCAGTACAGCTGCTGTGCCAAGGCATCCCCTGCCTTTCATCCCAAGCTCTGCAAGTTTTAGATGCCTTAAAATTTACATGTTCTTTTAACTTGCACAGCCTTAAGTATCTCCTGTGCATCTGCACTGGTAACTCTTCTGTTTTGGCCTAACTCACCTTCTAAGTCCTAAACCTCAAAGGCAAAGGACACGTTTTGCTTCATTCATGTGACTTTTGTATGTAGAGAAGGTAACAGAAACTGATAAAATCCAAAGCAGTCTAAGAAATACAGAGCAGTAAAAAAATATGGAACATAAAACATTGAGTCAGAACTCCTATATCCACGAAGCAGAAACCAAAACTGCACCCCATTTCTATTAAATCTGAAGCAGAATGAACAAACAGAATAGAAAATTGTGGTAAAGACAATACTACAAGACCAGTATATATTAATATATGTACATACTGCATACAGTGTATGTATATATATATGTATACATGCTGTATATATACTATATATTCGTATATAAATTATATGTTTATCAAGCACTTTTCTCAACCTACCAGCAAAGAAAAGATCCGCTGCCAGCTGATCCCCACCCTGCATTTGTACTCCATCCCCACAGTATAAACTCACAGTTTCATTGCTTACAAACCATGAATGCTGGAAGGGAAATAACCCCATAAAGGCTCCCATGGAAAGGAATGCTCCTGACATGTATCTCCCATCCCTTGCATCTTTTCTCCCCTTGACATCTCTCTTGGTGTCTCATCTCTGCTCAGCAGCTCGAGCCCGTCCTAACCTGCAACAGCCGCCACAGCTCTGACCCCAAGACAAGCCAGGCAGCTGAGTCTGACAGAACCAGAGCCTGGCCCTGGCAGTCCCCTCGATTATCAGCAGTATGGAGGGGCTTTCTGCACAGCTGGGAGAGGCTCCAGAGCCACGTGTGCTGCTGGAGAGTGGCTCGGTGGGCAAGAAGCAAGAGGGTGCAGCTGTATCCTCGTGGAACTGCTCTGGGCAGAGCCAGACACACATCGGGGACGGGGGTTTGAGAGCTTGCTTTACTTATTTTTTGTCCTACCTCCCCATAAACAGCCCTATCTTCAGGAAAACACCACAGCACTGGAGTAAATGTGTTCTGCACTTAGAAAGTTACACAGAGAAAAAGGAAAATGGTGCTTCGCACTGAGGATTGTGTCACGCTGTGCATGAATGACGCGTTTTTCACCAGCAATGGATTAGTGGCATTTCCAAGCTAAGAACTGTTTCATTTTGCTAATTTCATGCTGATGTAGCTAGTGAGCTGTAGCTCCTGCAGGTTCTGAACAGAAGGGCACTGCTGGTCACTGTTACATCCACAGGGTTTTGGTTTAGCACACGGCTTTTATGTGAGAAAAATCTTTATCTATTTTAGATTACTTGGATTGAAAACTCCTCCTGGTTTGGCAGAGGACTCATCTCCCTAAAGCCTCTAGATTTCTAAAACCATGTGCAAACGTATTCCAGGAGATGGGCACAGCCACCTGGGATGGTGGAAGGAGACGAATGGCCTGGATAAAGGCCATGAAACAAGTCACTGAAAGAACCCACAGTGGTAGGAAAAGAACCCACATTTTTTACTCAGATCTCTCTAGATTAGCAAATGTGACATTAACCATACAGCCTATCAATCTTTTCTGTCAGTTTTTACAAGACCTTAAATCCCTTTGCACTGACACCTCTCCGTGCTGGTGATAACAGTGTTTCTTTAAAATTTTGACTCAAGAAATAATTTTAAAAAACCAGCAGAAACTTTAGAGATGTCTAAATTAGCAATGTCTCACTTTCTCTGGCTCCCTGAAAATTTGGGTCCAGCCTACATCAGAGATGCTTCAGCCCCTCCAGACTGACAACAGTGTAAGACAAAATCCTGACAAGTTTTTCGGCTGGCAGAGCCCAAGTCATTTCTGCCATATGAATTTTATCCACGAACTGATAAAAGCAATTCTTTGCCAGCACACACTGTGCTTAAAATAAGGAGCGTTGTTGATACAGATATCCTGGCAGAACTCTATCAGCAAACACTTTGTGCTGCAGAACAGGACCCAAAACACATCTTTTTCACGAGAATCCTTTTTTTTTTCCTTTTTAAAGTTTGAACCACAAAATAACTTCAAACTCGCAGCAGATTTGGTGAAAGTACGCTTCTTTAAGAGATAACATCTCCATTTGAAGAAAATTTTGTTTCCTGCCACTGTCCTGACCTAAAACTAATTACAAGTAGAAATATTAAAAAAAGGGATCATTTCAGACCCCTGACCTGTAAAACCACATCTATTCCATAGCTCCACGAGTCTGTCCTAGTGGATTTTCCCTGTTCCTATCCCGCTGAGCAGAGCTACTACTGCTGTTACACAAGGCAGAGGCTCTCCCACTAACTGCACGCGCATTTCCATGCTCCACACAACTTCCAAGATATCCACATATTCTCCTAGAGAGAAACAAGAGGCAGACAAAGAAATAAATTTGGCAAGCGGTGTCAGCTGAGTCCAACTGACACCGTGTGGGCGTCAGCAGCTCCTCTGAAGTTCAGTCTTAGGTCTTACCCAAAGACAGATCTGCTGGTGCCTGAAAACTGTTACATGAGTCATTTACTAAGAATACTAAGGGATGGAATTAATTTTCCTCTGAATTAAAAATTCAAGGTTTTTTTTCTTCCAGGAAATAAGTAGCTAAAATTACAGCGAGTCTGTCGCTTTATGATTTTTGCCTGTTTTAGCATCTGAGAAACCATCACTTCAAGGCAGTAAATGTCCTTTCTTTTCTGCATAAAGGATTGCAACTATTGGATTTGTGAGTGAAACTGATACCTGACAACATTATCCTAAAAGCAGCTGGAGAATATAATAACAGGTCAAGAGTAAGAAAAATAAATATTGAAATTCTATACCATAGTATCCGAAGAAAATACTTGAATGAAATGACTACCCTGTATTAATTCAATGTTCTTTCTTTTGAAAAGCTTAACAGTTCCTTGGGATATTATTACAGAGTTTTATCTGAATTTTGTCTCATTCTGTGGTACTCTCACACCTCCTCAAGGAACATTTTACTACGGGAATAAAATATTTACATCTCCTCAATTTAAAGTGAGGAAACAAGTAATCAGAACTGAAACAGTCAAATTGAAGTAGTGGGAAAGGAACAAATGAAATACAGGGAACATCTTGTGAACTGATCTACCTTGAAGAATTTTTACAAAATTTATTTTTAAACGGTAAGAACATGACTATGGATTTCACCAGAGGTCCATTAATCCAATATACACCAATATTTGAGACTATAACAAGCGTGCAATATTTAATTTGAAAGAGCACGAGGGCTATTTTATACAGAAAAAAACACTGCAAATAGAATTAGCCTTCTCTGAGCCAAAAGATGGCAAATAAATCTGCAAAGGGTAATAGAGAGAAAAAGAGACAGAGAAAGAAAGAGAGAAAGAAAGAGAGAGAAAGAGAGAGAGAAAGAGAGAGAGAAAGAGAGAGAGAAAGAGAGAGAGAGAGAGAGAGAGAAAGAGAGAAAGAGAAAAGAAATGCAAACCCAACAACAAAAGGAGAGCAAAAGGGGGATCCCTGTGGATCCCTGTAGTAAATGTGCTGGAAAACCTGAACTTTGGTTGGGAATGCACTGCCTGTGGCACTGTGAACCCTCAGACCTGAGCCAGCCCAGCAGGAAGAATCTCATGGAGCTCAAGGAGACCAAGAATGTGAAAAGGGAATCCATGGTATGAGGATATTGAAAAATAGGCAGTAGAGATATAGGTTAAAAGATCCAGGCACTGAAAAGATGAAAGATGAAGCAACATTGGGGTGAAAATTTATAAATAAAAATTAATTTTCTATCTGTCTTTCATCTAACAGAGTGCACATGGAGCAAAGAGGATCCACGTTCTTCTTGCCTCTGGCACTGCTTAGTCTATCTTATATTTCAGCTCTCATGATGGAGCCCATGAAGAGATTCTGCAGGCTAAAACTTTACAGGAAACAAAGATTTTAGGTACAACACCTCCATGATCTTTTTGCCCGCATTTAACCCTATAAACCATCCTCAAAACTTCTGTTGCCTTCCGCACAAATACGTGCTGGGATTCCTTTGATATCCAAGAATATACGAAGCTGCTCATCATCCCCTCTCCCAATGCTGTAACCTGCCCAAAATTCACTGAAAGCATTTCAGAAAAGAGAAACAAGGGACTGGTGCTGGTAATAACGCATGGATGATATTTGGAGTCAAAGGCCCTTTTCCTCACAAATGGTTAAGAAATTCTCGGGAAATTTCTGGAAGGAGCAGCGATGCACACGCTGAGCTCAGTGCCACAGAACAGAGCCGAGATAATTACCCCGTGAGCATGGAGCCAGGGCGGTGTAAAAAAGGTGCCAAAAATCCCAGCGCTGTCATTAACAGCTGCTGGCTGCCTGTCAGCTGCGAGGGGAGCACAGCCCTGCACTGCTGATGGGCAGATGAGAACACACCTGAGCACGGCAGGGTATTTATAAAGTCTAATCATGCAGGGGAAAAAATACAGCCGTTGCCTCACAAAGACTTGTAGCACTTATTGCAGGTACAAGACGTCTCATTTTTCCTCTCGAGCCGGCGGTGTCATATTGCTGATCCTTCCCTGATTTAAAACCAAGTTTCCAAAAACCTATTAAATAGGTTTTAATAGATCTAAACCTACTGGATTTTTTGTATGGCCCCTGGATTGAAACAGGATGAAGGAGAGAAAGAGCCATTAGTGGAATGTTTTGTCTATTTGCAGCAGATCTATTTCCGTTGAAAGCTAGCAACACCAATATTTTTAAGAGTTTCAAAGCATCCTATAGATAATGGCACTTAAAACAAGGGGTTTCTACTTTCACTTCTGTCTTATCGTGTAAATTATCAAAGAAGTTGCCTCTATGAACTACTGAATAAAAGAAGAACACCAGGAACTTCTAGACTCCAACTCAGGTAGGCAAAAAAGGACATTGGAAAGGTGCAGCCCCTGAAACACCATCACATGTAAGCAGCATACAGGTCTGAGTGTAGGAAACTCCAGTTGTGCACTAGAAGACAAAAATCCTAAAGTGCCATGAGAAGAGAGTTTGAGGAATCAAGCACAGGTCCTGGAAGAGGAACATGTTTGCAATATAAAAACCCTGGATGATACTATTAAAAAAAAATCACGTTCCATGTTCCAAAAGAAGAAGAGTACAAATTGAAAAACAACCCCAGTGAGTGACCCAAGCCTGCCTAAGTCCTGTCCAAACCTCAGCATCTGAGTCAAAGATGAACCACCCCTTTTTGCTCCTGCCTGGGTGCCAAACTCTCCCTCCCAGGGAAAGAAAGGAGGTGCGGTTGGTCTTTTGATTACCCTTACCTTAGGCACTTCTCTAATTACATTAGCTAGAGCCTTTTACAAAAATGAAAGTGGTCCTGTTTAATTGTACGTAGCAGCATTTAAACAAATAGCTGCTATTTCAACTGATTACTGCACATTTTATTTTAGTGGCTGCCCAGGTTCTGTAGCCGTTCCAAGAGACAGCTTGCTGAACTTGTAAAACATTTTAACTTTATCTGATGTCGCTTTCATCTCTCACACTGAGTTGTAAAACACATTTTTCTTATTCACAAAGAGTGCCACAGACAGAGATTTGGGCTGGAGCCTGATCTACATGACAGCTGCTGAAGCCACGGACAAGAAAAACTATCTGGAATTGTGGGGAGCGGGCTGGGAGCGATAGCACCTGCAGCAGCCAGGAGCTGCTGAGCTCAGTTAAGATGTATTGCCCTGACTAGTGCATTTTATTCTCATGGCAGCAGCAGGCTGAGTGCCCTGTTCGGACTTCAGCAGCTCTCATTTCCCTAGAAAACAGCAGGACAGAGCCAGCTCGGGGGTGCTGCAGACTGAGATTGCCCAAGCTGACCTGGCTGGTTTAATTCCCTGTGTTAATACAGACACAGAGCTGCTCGTGGTTCCCCAGGGTTAATTCCCTGTGTTAATACAGACACAGGGCTGCTCGTGGTTCCCCAGGTTTAATTCCATGTGTTAATACAGACACAGGGCTGCTCGTGGTTCCCCAGGTTTAATTCTCTGTCTTTATACAGACACAGGGCTGCTCGTGGTTCCCCAGGTTTAATTCTCTAGCTTTATACAGACACAGGGCTGCTCGTGGTTCCCCAGCCTCCAGGTGCGGCTCCCCAGAGAGGGCACATCCTCGGATGGGATGAACTGGCATTGCCCCTGACATATCTCCACATATCTCCACTTGTCCCTGTTTTCCCTTGGCCCTTCAGGAGCAGCCGTTCTCACCCGGGCAGGCTGGCTCCCTGCAGGTGGCCGGGAGGAGCTCTGGGGACATTTCCAACCCGTGTTTTTGCAGCTGGTGCTTAATCACCAGCAAGATGTGCTGATGCTGGAGCAGATTCCAGAGCCTGGTGTGGTTCAAGAGAGATTTCAGTTCGACAGGAATATTCTGCAAGGCTCCCAAGATCAGTTTGGGGTGCCTGCAGCTCTCCATGCTGTGTACAGAGGGAAAATAATTTAAAAACTGTACACATTCCCTCACCCCTAACCCTGCAGCTCCTATAGGAGCACTCTAAGGACGTGGATCCTGAGCACACACATTGTTTATCCCTGAGAATATGGCTGGGCAAAGAGACAACCAAGACTGACTTGCCCTTTCCGTGTGTCTCTCTCTGTAAACCTTGGTAGAGCCTTTCAGGTTTTTAACAGCATTTAATGGATGTGGGGAATGGTAGGAAAATAAGGAAGCAAGCAAAAAGATGGAAAGTAGGCAAGAGAGCCCTTGCCAGAGGAGCTGGAGAGCAGAAGGAGATGGCATTTTCAAGGACTGTGCAGCACAAACAGCAACTTCAGTGAAAGCTGGGAAAAAAAGTGACCACTGTTAGGGCTGGAGAGCGTTACAGCTTAATCACCTTGATAGGACCTTTTAGTGGTGAGCCCAGTGCAAAATGAGCCTTCCCTTTCCTGGGATTTTCTTCCTCTCAAAAGCTAAGTGGATTTACATTTGTCACCTCTCTAAACCAACTGAGCAACCCTCTCTCTAGGCGTTAATCTTAAAACTTTGGCAACGGGAACTCAGAGTGCTCCCTTTCCTTTTCCCGTGTGCAGTTGTTGCATCCACAGTGACAGAACTCCCTTAAAAAGCCTTTTTGGCAGACTTTGGGTGTCGGCAGTCTTGTCAAAGTTTCGCTCCAGTTTCAAGCAGAGATTGAAAGACTCCCAAATGTCAGATTTGTGTCTGCTCCCCTCCTTACATAACTTGCAAACACAAGTCATCATGCATGGCGTACACCCACAGCCGCTTTTCTTAGCAGGGGCTAAAATAATACAATGCACTCTGGGAGTTTTAAACTCTTCACCTCAGATGAGGGATTTAAGGATGTGCTAATAAAATTATTTGTATGAATGTTTCCTTAAAGGGCTGAAACACCTGTCCACGTGCTCTCTTACAAAGAGCATGGCTGTCAACATCTAAAGATGTTCTGCATTTCTGTCAGGAGCTTTTCTTTGATCAAGGGTAGATAAATCTTGTACTACCTGAATTTCTGTTCATGTTAGTACATAGAAGATATTTGTTTATACTGTTGGATTGTAAGATAGCTGGATAAAATTAAAATAAGTGTACATTCCTACATTTTAGTCCGACTACGTTTGGGCAGCAAAACGGAGGATGAAACTGTGCCGCATCCAAAACCCAGTGACTGAAGACCTAAATGATAAATCTTATCCTCTGAGATGCTCCACAGAGGGCTTGGGTATCCAAACCAAAGGATGCATTACACCCCTCATTTAGATCATATTTTTAGCTCCTACATTTTTTTTCTCTATTTGCTAAAATATAATAATCTTCTGTTAAAAAAAAATTAAATTGTCCTAAGCACTTCATTTTCATAAAGCAAATGTTGGCCTTGGCAGACAACAGTCTGTGATGGAGGTTTTCATTTACAGCACCTTAATTGCTTAATGGCTTTTTAGTCCCTAACTAAGACCTGAAAATCTTCATAGGAAAGAGCCTATGTAGTAATTGCCACTAAACAAACATAAAAGGCACCGTTCCATTCAACCTCTGAACGTTCACCTTCACTCTGCAGCAACAATGGGTTTATATCAACTTTCTCCCTAAATCAGGAAACACAGCCCAGTTTTCAAGGCTTTCCCTTAGCCCTTCTCATCTCTCAGTACGACATTTTATCCACTTTTTAATTTCTATAGGGATGCTTCTCCTCAATAAATATTCCAAGGGACTCAAAGTCTTGTGTAATTGAATTACCAGGTTTATAGAAAATTGGTTATAGATGAAATTGCCAAGGTGGGTGTGGGGAGAGAAGGAATATTTCAGCAAGATGTGGCCCATTATGCAAATTTGTCACCGCATGCCATACATAATGAATAAACCTTGTGCTCTTAACACTTTGATTATAGACTATACAGACAATGCAAATTAAAATTCCTGCTGCTCCATAAACGAAATGAGAGGAAATTATGTAAATTCTAACACATTAGATTGATTTGGTTGAAACAAAACCTGCTCCACTTGATGTTTTAGGGGAAGAGCCACAATTACAATGATTGAGAAAGTGCGCTGTTAATGAAGTGTGTTATTGCTAATCAATTCCTCCTCCTCTGGTAATGGCCATGAGCTCTGCCACCGCCTCATCCACTGCCCACGGAACCTCTGGGCTCTGGGGCACTCACTGAGGCTGCCAGAAACTCCTGTGTGCATCAGGAACTCGCAGGAACCCTGACTGACATCCAGGAGGGCTGCGTGTTCTCATACAGGATCCTGGGATGGTTTGGGGTGGAAAGGATCCCAAAAATCACCCCCTGCCATGGGCACGGACACCTTCCACAAGACCGGGCTGCTCCAAGCCCCGTCCAACCTGGCTTGGAAAGTTTTTGGCAATCCTGCCTAGCTGTCTTGGAAATCTCCAGGAAATCCTAACCGAGCAACTTCCCCTTGAGCGAAATAATCGCCTTTCCGTGGCTGACTTCTTGGAAAATAAGGAATGACATTTTCACCTGGTAATAAACTGACCATGTTTATTTCATGGAAATTAAAAACAAGGTCTTTTGGGTTTAAAAATTCCCTGCCCAAATTAAAGAAATTGAAAGATGGGAGTAAATGGTTTTGAAAGTTTCAAACTAAACATTCTTCCAATAAGAGTTGCCTGGGTTTTGCTGTGGGAATTTGGAATGTCTGTAAGATGGAGCACAGTTGATAAATTCTGTGATCTGTGAGGAGCTGCGATGCACAGAGCTGATAGAGCTGTTCTACAGCTAATCAATAGATGAAGGTTACACCTTCTCCACACCAAGCAGAGGAACATCTCTCCGAGCATCCTCCCACCATTCTGAACAAAATACTCTGTGGAGCTCCCCACCAGTGAGCTGCAGAATACTGCATTGCTATCTCAATTATTCACTGGGTTGTACAAAATAATTAAGTAGTTTATTTATCACATTTTGCATTTTGCAGCCCTTTCTCTAAAAAATTTCCATCACATTTTTAAAGAAAAAATTTTTGTTTGCAAAAGGACCTGCAGCATCAGAAATTTGTGGCTCTTACCTCACAGGTAAATACGAGCAGGTAGAATGAACCAATGTTTTATTTCTTATTTAGATAACTTTTCTATCATTCTCAGAAACAGTTGTCACCGCACGTAGTGACTGCATTTGTTTCCTCCCTCTGCTGATTTGTCTCCCACTAATTTATTATTGCTCCTGCTGAGACATGAGGAAGCACAGAGACCTCTCACTGCCTTCAGCAGCAGCTTCACGCACAGGACTGGTGCAGGTTGTGAATAAAACGCATCCAAAACCGCGTCCAAAACCAGGGCAGCACAGGCGAGGAGAGAGCTTTTATGCAGAAATGACGTAGCACATGAGCACACAACACACACACCAAGGCTGGCACTTACCACAAGAAATTTTAGCATTTTACGTTTGCTCCATGAACAAGGGAAAAACAGGGCTCAGGCCCCATCCGCGAAGGAAAATTTGGCAGACCGAGAGAAGAGAACGCAAAAATTAAAAGAAAAGGGCAAGATACACAGGAATCCATCTCTCCTAGAAATAAAGCGACGTTTAGTTTTGCGGGCGGAGGATCCATTCTGGTGTCAGCGCACGCTTCTCTGCTGCGGCTGGGGTTTTAAAAATGCCAATCCATTTTCCATCATTAACTGGGAACTCTCGCTGCTGCCGCCGCTGTGAGAGGCGCAGGGAGCGCTCGGACTGAGCTCCGCTCCCTCGGCCACGAGATTCCCTTTCCTCCCCTCCCTCCCTCCCGGAATTTATCCCGGCTTTTGGCCGGGATGCTGCGGGAGCCGCCGCCCCCGCACAAGGGTGCCCAGTCTAATTGCACCGCGCTAATTAGAATCTCAAAGCGTGACGTGGTCGCAGGGCCACTCGGAGCTTGGCACAGAGAGATTTGCAAGCCAAAATGCGAAACATCGCCTAAAACTGAGAACCAGGGGAAACAGCGGCAACTAAGTGGCTGTACAGGAGCAGGAGCTGAGCGTTTCAGCGTGGGACAGATGTTTTCTTACATAAAACAGACACAAAGAATCACACTGGTAAATATCTCACCCCACAGGAATCATCCTAATTTCCAGCTCACACAGACCTTAGAAAACTGAGTCTCTCCACATTCGTTTTTGCTTGAATTCTTTGACTTCCCACTGCTTTGTTTATAGGAACAGGCTCTCTTTGATGTCGGAACATTAGAAGGAGTGAAACAATAAATTTCCCATATTCTAATATCCAGGCATCCCGAGCTTGTTCAAGGACCCCTTGATTCATGAAGGCAAATAATTAAATTACCTGAGCTTTGATCAAGGAGTCGCTGCAGTCCCTTTTTGATGTCGACTGTGGCTGTTTGAAGCTCCACGCAGACAACTGGCCCGCACGGGGTTTAACCCTTTTAGCACCAGCAGCAGAGTGCAGGCGGGGTTCTGGCATTCCCCAGCGAGCCCCACAGCAGCATTTGGGGATGCTGCTCCAACGGGAGCACAGGAGGCGTGGCAGGTCCAGCAGGATCCCTGTGCCACGCACTTAACGGGATGCTCGTGGAAAGGCTGAACCTTTCCCTTCAAAGCGACCTGAAATTATTTCCCAGTCAAGTCAACCCTTCTTAATAGCATTTTTTGGGAGCTGCTCTTTAGATGGCATGACACTGAGACATAAAATACCGGGGTATTTTTAAATAAAAAGGTTTGCCTTGGCAGTACGAGAGATTTCATCACACCCGTGCTTCCCAACTATTTCCCCCAAAAGAAATGGGAGTGGGCACAGACTCCTCTAGACAGATGAAAGAACACTCCTCAAACAGGAAAACCAAGTAGATTTAAGCCTTCCCTCTCCTCAAATGCAAGCACCTGGATGAATTCACCTGTGCCATGACCAAGTCAGAGCCCTGGCCCTGCTGCCTGCAGAGAAACAGAAACTGAAGTCAATGCAGACACTGTGCTCTCAGCTGATCTGCCACTCTGAATGTGATTACTGAGAGAATTCCTCCACATAAATGAGGAATTAGGCTCCTCGTCATTCACTCTAAGATTCTTTCGGGACATGAGGAGGTTACTAAAAGGACGTAATTAGAAGGCATAATTAATATATAGTGATCTCTCACTCGCTTCCCTACACAGCTCCAACAACACAGCCATGGATACACCCCTAATTTTAGCAGCACTTCCATGGATTATGGAAATGACCTCACCAGAATACTGAGATGTGGCAAAAACAGCTCTGCAACAGGACTTTTTGTGGTCTCATTCACGGCAGAAAGGCATCTGTCCTTCACGGCACAGCTGTGGAAAGGGTCCCTGTCATGCAGAGTGACATCTCCATCCACAGGGATACAGGCTGCAAAAAGCATAATGAGCATGCCTGCCTTCCCCTAGATAACAGGCAAACTATTTTGGGGCATGAGGATGTAGATGGAAATTCATGTATTTACATTTAAAATGCTTGATAAGTTATTAGAAAGTTGGGATGTTTCTGATTTGTTGGAAAATAAAACTTGTGGCCTTTTGTAAAGCCCAGAGGGGAACTGTGTATAATGAATTGGTAAGAAAGAGAAAAGAAACCAATGTAGACACAATTTTAGGCATTTTCCATAAAGCCAAAGGAGCTGCACAGATAACTAACATGTGAAATGGGAAACCTTCCTCGTTGAGCAAACATTCCTTGTAAAACCAGTGAGAAGCATTAAAGGAGGAGCTGCTGATCTCAAATTCAACAAGCAATTAGCATTCATTAACTCAGAGTACTAAAATGCCCAAGGCACTTATGGGTTAAATACAGTGTATTTAAAGAGCATGGAAACAGTTAAAACACAAGCTTTCCTCCAGTTTATTTTGAATGATTTCATTTCTAGTAAAAATGGATGTGATTTCCAGATGGGAGATACCTCTAGGCAAAAACATTGTCCTTCTCTCCTCCAGTAGGCAAAATGACTAAATACCAATGGAAAAGTCTTTTGTACACATGATTAATTCCATTTACGTTATTTTCTTAGTAAAGTATCAATGAACTTCTGTAATTTGTTTGGGGAAAAAAAAGTAAATAGAAGTTAAAAGCCCCGAGTTCTGGTAGCTCTCCTATAATGTACAACTTCCAAGAAATGACTTGCTGGTCACTCATTTCTGAAGGGAAATGCCATAAAGGCTGAGCTGCTCCCCAGGCTGTTTGTGGGGATAGTCAGGAGCAGGATTTCACAGCTCTATGACCAAAATACAGAATTCACCCAGTGCATCGGTGATGGGAGACGTGCACAGTCTGGTGGAGCCCTCAGGATCCCAGGAAGGCAGAAATTCCAGGAGAACCCTCCCTGACCTCCAGCTCATCATGAAAAAGCCAAGGTCTCAACAATGAGCATCTGTCAAATCTCGGTAAATCTCAGAGCTGGCACTTCCTCTGCAGGCTTGGTTATTTCAGCCCAAGTCATTTCGTGTTCAGCTTGATTGGGTAATTAAACAAATATTGGTGTGGTTTCATCCATCTGATGGTGCCTTGAGAGCATTCCTAACTCTGGTAGGACCAAAACCTGGCTTAGCCCTGGGATGCACAACTCCATCTAAACTTAACCACAAACTCAGTGTCACCGCCAAAACGCCTTGAAATGCCCTGTCAGGGGTGCTGATCAAGAATTCCAGTGTCAATGAACAACTCCAGGCACTCCAGCACCACTTCTCTGGTTTAGATCAGGTTCACCAGTCTGATTTCACCAGGAAAGCACAAACAGCAGATAAACAGTTTAACCTCGCCTGCTCATGAAAGTAATTTTAAAAGGCTGCTAGCCACAATAACAAAGTTCTGAGAATATATTAACCAGGGTGGACATTCCCCGTGCCTTCTAAAAGTACAAATCCACACGGAAGGGCACAATAAAGTGGAACTCAATGTCAAGTCCATGCCACGAGGAAAAAAATCAGCAACTTGACTTTTGACTTTTGATTTTCCTCATGTGTTTTGACTGCTCCTTTAAAGCCCAATCCAGCAGCCACTCGGTAATTTGTGGTGCTCCAGAATGACAGCACATCTCTGCAGCCTGGAGTGAATCCTCGTGCTACCTTTTCCATGGAGTTCTCCATGTCCTAGTTCCATGTGACAGCTGCACATTGCACGTATCTAGTGAGGCAGCAGGGCTGGTTCCCATGTCCTCTCTCAGGAGAGCGCTCAGGTATTTCTCAGATCACACTCCGTTGCCTCATTTAAATGTGGGGTTTTCTTCGTCATGAAGTAAATAATTATTGAATTAATTGAAGGTACTGAGAATTAATTTTAGCTGCTCCCAGCACTTTGTCATATACTGAGTAAAACACACAAAAAAATGAGCTTTTGCTGTTGGATCCAAACAGTGATATAATATCAGCAGAAAGTCGCTGGACACGAGCTCCAAGCTCGTAGTGAGGGGTGTGATTGCCCCGCAGGCTGGACGTGGAAACCTTGCCTAATTCAGGGGGTAGGAAGAGTCAGAGGAGAAGGCAAATGTGGGATAAGCCCGACCCAAGGAAGCTGAGAAGAATGTCTCCGCTTTGGAACCCAGGTGGAGGTGGCTGAGTGAAGGAGAAATATGAAAATAAAATAGGAAGGTCAGAAGAGGCCGCGGTACCTGCTAAAGGTGAGGTTGGGGGAGGGCAGAGCAGAGTTTGCATTGCAAAGTGGGGAAGTCTGGGGGTGAAACATTCACTGAATATTGGATTTGCAGCTGCAGAGGGAGAGCAGGGTCTGGCAAACTGAGGGGCGAGGAGCCTCATCCACGCCTCGGCAAGGTCGGTGCACTCCAGCCGGAGGTGCAGGAGCCCGGGAGAGCCCGAGCCGAGCCCGGAGCACAGGCAGGGCTCCAAGGGCACCGAGACACCAGCCTCGGCTCTTGTACACGGTTTGGCGAGACCCAGGTCGTGCAGATGCCCCAATTCGCTCCGAATCCTCCAAATCAGCTTTGTTTGTCCGGGGCAGTGGACTGTGACCTGCGGCACAGGGTTGGGAAGCACTGAGGAAGGGATCAGCTAAAACCAGTCTCATTCCAGGGCTGTAGCCAAAGCACCACAGAAAACCAGAGATCTCTAAGAGGATTTGTAACTCAATACTTCAAACATGAACATAATGAGTTTATGAGCATAATTTTTTCATTTAATATTACAAAATTCGCCATTTTGAGGAGAGAAAGGACAATTATGACCATCCTGTCTGACCTACAGCCACGTGTATTGCTACCTAATCAGCCCTTTTGTATGTAAATGGCAAATTGTTTGCATGCAAATGCCACTGCCTGCTCTGTTTTCTTCTTGCTTTAGAAAAAGAAATGCTATGGAAATTGCCACCGTGCTAAAAAGAATTGAAATGCATACTAATCAGCCATATTCTCCCAGCTATACCAGCTATAATTGGAACAGTAACAAATAAAAAGGCAACAATCAGCACTGGACAAAATTTTCTATTTGAACCAGAGCCCCAAGTAAAATTATTATTCAGCTGCTTTTCAAAATTTTGGAACTTCTTACGTCTGGAGAAACTGGGTTTGAAACTGTGAATGAACAGCGACTTTTCACTAATGTGAAATATTGAAGATCTCTGGAATTTCAATTGCAAGAAAAATATACTGAAAGAGAATGGGAAGGAGCCATTATCATAAAAAATATCTGTTCTCTGTGTGCGCTGGATAAATGTTTGAGTGATTCTCAGTTCCACCAGGCTGCTGATCCCTGTGGCTCATGCAATATGGAACGGGAGGGTTTGATCAGAGCTCTGGACGTGCTGAATTATCCTGGCAGCATTCAGCTGCTCTGATATTGCTCCTTCCTGGAAAACAGCTCCCAGCCATTCCTGCCTGGCCTGGAAGTGTCCTGAGAGGAAGAAATGCACTAAAACCTTGCCCTGAATGGTGATCCACCACGAACCGAGCGATGCTGAGAAATATTTCACTGCACCAGTGTGTGGCCAGGTCTCTGAAGGGAGCACTGCTCTGAAGAGGATGAGGCTGAATCCTAGAACTGAATCCCAACATTTCAGCTGTGTTTTCTATTCTAATGAGACCGTTCTTAATTCCTCAATGCCATTCAAGGTCCTGTATTTGCCTCAGGATCTCTCTTTATCAAATTAAACTATGTCCAAAAATTAGGGATAAGCTTTTTGAATGGCATTTTCCTTGAGCAATATAAAGGTTGCAATTTTTACCTGTTGCTTCCATCAAAGTTTTCCATTTACCTCTATAAATGAGTGTTCAAAGTGCACATCAGATGCAGGCAGGTCTGTGACTGAAAAAGTCTGGGAATCCTTGTTTGGGGCCTGGCATAGTTACAGGTATTTTGCTTGGGCAATGCAAATACATTTATTTTTGGTTCAAATGCCAGGCAACTTTGCACAAGCTCGATTTCTTTTGTTTGCCTTGCAATGTCTATACACATACACACAAAAAAATAAAAACTTAGTTGATAAAAGATGAAAGGAGTAACAGAGTTATTCATTCAGCAGCCAAGATCTGTGAGATAATGACTTTAAATCAAGAAGGGACAGACCATTTAAATTTATGACTTAATGCCGACACGTGCATGTATTAATAAAACAGTTAGCATTAATGGAAATAGGGTTTAGTCTCCTGATTCCAATAGAGCCATCATTTCTGCTTTCCACTGAACTAATGACTCAGCCTTGGCAGAATGATATGTATGCATGTATTTAACTATTTAACTTAACCACTGAGACCAATTAATGTGTTTCTGAAGTTTGATTTTATTTAAAAGTATATATCAGCAGCCTCACTGGGATCAAAATTATGTTGAAGCAGAGTTTATATGGCAGCAGTTTAACCTTAGGCGTGACTTTCTCCCCTGGAATATCTGATGTACAAGGAAGAGCACTGAAATGTGGGGCAGAAGCAGCAGCCCTTCAGTGGGATTGGCAGGGAATTAAGGAAGCTTTTGACATCGCAGGCTAGCACAGACTGTGTGATCAGGGGCTCACGTGGAAGGCAGTGGGGGCTGTGAGAGGGCACAGCACAGATTTAGTGCCTGTCCCGCTGTGGAGGATCCAGGGACAAACCTGGCCCAGCCAGGCTGAGCTCAAGCTGGTCTTGCTCACAGGGCAAGAAAACCTGCTCCAGGTGCACCACACAAGGATAGGGGAGTTAAATGCTCGGTGCTGTGCAGCTGACAAACGCCAAAACTCTGTGTTTTCAAGGGTTATTGACTAAAATTCCTCCTGCTCATCTCTCCAGTGCTCCCCTGCACGCGCCGGTGTCCTCACAGCATCACTGGGGGCTCATGGCAACAGTGTCAGCCTGCACCAACACCATTTAATGTAACCTTAATTGTAATTACTGTCTAGATAGGCATGTCCTGCAGCTGACATTCACATACGAAAGTCCTGCTCAATTTTGTCTGCATTATCATACCCCGTGATCCACAATTTCTGTTACTGTATCTGTAATGTGGCCACGGTCTACCTGTTGATGAGCAATTAAACATCATTATAATAACGAATTGTATTTGGAAACCTCTTGCTGCACTGTGCACCAATCAGTCTGGAAAATCCTGGCTCCTCTTTTACATTCAGTTACTTGGTCCTTTTCTTTTAATCCATTTACATTGATTTCTACTACTCCAACTCTGCCTGCCATTGCATTCCAATTAAGAATTCTGATGAACTCTTGCTGATTCAGAAGGGAGAGGGCTCTCACTCACTGCCAAACTTTGGAGGAAAAAAACCAACCAACCACACACACAAAACTCCCTTAGAATTCGCTGAAGCCAGCACTTTAAAATCGAGGGGCTAAATGACGGCTCGCGGAGCTGGGTGGAACGGGGATGCCCGGGAGCCACCGCGCCACCCAAGCGGTGATGGAAGGAGCCCCGGTGCCTCTGTCAGGCAAAATGAGCCTTAATGTCACCTTCCCCCCGGGCACTGCTCAGCAGCACGGCTGCCGGCTCCACGCACTTGTCTCTGAGTTCCTGCTGGCTGGCGAGGCACCGCTGATGTCCCCGCTAATGTCCCTGCTAATGTCCCAGCCGTGCGGGATCGTCTCAGGAGGGCCTTGAGCAGCACTGGCAGCTCGAAGTTTCCCTCCCAGCCTCAGCTGAAGGGCTGCTCCCTGCCCTGCAGCGCAGAGGATGGGCACTGACAGCTCTCCTGCGCCCATTTCCCTGTGCAGGAGCCGCTGACGCTCTCACCAAGGGTTGTTCCTCCAAGATAATTCTTAATTAATAGCCTTTCTCAGGCCGCTGACAGGAAACTGTACAGCTGTCACGGCACAGTGCTGCCTGGGTTTGAGTTGTAGGCAAGACCTTGGATTAGGTGCATTAATGAACTTCTCTGGCTGCACGCAGTGGATGTTCTGCAATACTGTAGAGTTCTGCACTCTGCTATTTATGGGATATCCTTCTCATATATATGGTGTATCTATCCACAGGAACGGGGCTGGCCTGAGTCGAATCAAAGATCCAGTCTGTAGCAACACCCCAAAGTGGATGTCTGGAAGAACGTCAGAAGAAGGCAGGTGGAATAAGCCTCTGTCCATGCCTGCAACCATTTCACATCTATAGTGTGTGTGTGTCCTTGCTGGTCAGCATCCAGCACGGATGGGCTTTGGAGCTGCCCGGGATAGTGGAAGGTGTCCCTGCCCACGGCAGAGGGTGCAAGGAAATGAGCTTTGAGGTCCCTTCCAAGCCAAACCATCCCGTGATTCTGTGGGTAGTAACAACATCTTTTGTATTCCAGGGTGCTGCAGGATGTATGGAAGTGATTTGGACCAATCTGCTTTTCTCAGCCCTTCAGCTGGAAGCTCCACTGACCTGGATGTGTACAGACAAAACTAGACCAATTTGGCTTAATAGTTTTTTGGGGTTTTTGGGGTTTTTTTGGGTTTTTTTTTTCTCCTATGAAGGATGTCTTTGCAAGATCTCTCAAGCCCGATAACAGCTCTGAAAGAAATACATTTTGTTTCGCTGTACCGTTTTTGTCCGTGTGTAAACTCTTGGCATGGCATGAACCGACACTGCCTTTGGAAAGGGAGGAACGAGCGAGCAAAAACCCTTCCGAGAGGGGGCCCGCGCTGCTATTCCACACCCAGCCTCCAGCTGGGGAGTCAGCCTGCCTGCAGACACGCATCCCAAAACTCCTCCGCCAGAGCCAAGACGGTGCCGCGCCGCCGCCGGGGAGGCGGTGCAGCGGCTGGAGGGCTGTTAGACCCCGGGGAGCGCGGAGCGTGATCCCCGTGCGGGAACAGAACCGGGAACAGAACCGGGAACAGAACCGGGAGCAGCGCGGCGGGTCCGGCCCCGCATCCCGCAGGACGCTCCCGGTGTAGAACAGTAGGGAACAGAACCAGGAACGGAGCCGGGAGCAGCGCGGAGGGTCCGGCCACGCATCCCGCGGGTGCTCCCGGTGTAGAACAGCCGGGAACAGAACCGGGAACAGAGCCGGGAACACGCGGAGGGTCCGGCCACGCATCCTGCGGACGCTCCCGGTGCAGAACAGCCGGGAATATCCGAGATCAGGCGGAGGCTCCGGCTCCGCATCCCTTGGGATGCTCCCGGTGTAGAACAGCCGGGAACAGAGCCGGGATCAGGCGGAGGCTCCGGCCCCGCATCCCTTGGGATGCTCCCGGTGTAGAGCAGCCGGGAAGAGCCGGGATCAGGCGGAGGGTCCGGCCCCGCATCCCTTGGGATGCTCCCGGTGCAGAGCAGCCGGGAAGAGCCGGGATCAGGCGGAGGGTCCGGCCCCGCATCCCTTGGGATGCTCCCGGTGCAGAGCAGCCGGGAAGAGCCGGGAGCAGGCGGAGGGTCTGGCCCCGCATCCCGCGGACGCTCCCGGTGCAGAGCAGCCGGGAAGAGCCGGGAGCAGGCGGAGGCTCCGGCCCCGCATCCCTTGGGATGCTCCCGGTGCAGAGCAGCCGGGAAGAGCCGGGAGCAGCGCCGGGACACGCGGGCCAGCACTGCCCCCTGCCGCCCGCCCGGCGCAGCGCGGCCGCGGATGGGGACCGAACCCCTCCTTCCCCGGGAACCGCGCACCCCGCGCATCCATCCGCCCGCCAGCCCACAGCCTGAGAGCCCTCGGCATCGAAACGCGACGCACGGCTGCTGCACTGCCTCCTGAAATACTGTAGAAGAGTTTTACTCCATGACCAGCGCGCGCCAAACCGGATGGGTACAACGCTCCTTAACCTTAAGAGATAACATACCTGACATAAAAAGATACAGATGGCATAAAATGACCATAAAGCCCTCTTAATTCACCCAGACAAAGCGCCCGACCCAACGGCCATTTCAATCAATGGCCATCTCGTCATTTCTGTCCCCAAGCCTTGGGTTGGCCCCGACAAAGAAACAGTGAAAGCTGAAGTGGCATTAAAAACATAAAAATGGGTATGGCATAGGAAATTATAGACAGACTTGAGCTTAAAACGCTGGTAGAAGAACTCAGACACACACACACAACTCCAGGAAGTACGTCGCTAAACTGTTTCAAATTAATTGATTCCAGATGAGACCTCTGCTTCTCACACACTGAAGATATTTCGCTAAACATCCAGCTCACAAAATGGATTCAAAATTTAGCTAGGGGGTTCACCAAAAACAAGAGATGCCAGTTTTAAGTGTGAGATGACTTGAAATTTCTATGATATCTGAGCTAGAAACAGCTTCCCTTGTGGAATTTTCATCACTAAAAGGTTTTTTGTCAAGTTATGCTATTATATTACAGCAGTTGCAGAAAATAAGAATGTTAGTCTCAGTCTACTGTAACTCTGAACTTCACATATGTTCCTTACACTAAATTAAATATGTCAGATGTTGTCAGAATAGCATATTAATTGAAGCTGAAATCACATGATACACTTTAAAGCATTTCATCAGATAAATCACAGAAATCACTCCAATCTTTGCAGTTTCCCCATATTGTTATGCAGAAGAAAAATTAATTTAGCTGTCCTATCTCTCAATCAACCATTTCTATCCATATTTTCCTCTGAAAGTGCTGCTGATAAATTGCGATGACTTATCTCATCCCTTGGCATGTCCTATGGTAGCAGCATTTCTGCTAATGAAGTAATCTAGTTCCTCCTGATTTCTTTGGACAGGCAACACTTATAATTGTATCAAAGTTAAAGCTGATGTGGAGAAGCCTATAAATAGTATCCTCTGTCCATGCTCATTCTCTGATGTGCAAGGCTGAGGTGAAAAAAAAAAAAGAAAAAACCCTAGGCAGGGCCTAAGAACAAGAGCCTGCCAAAGAAAGACGTCCTTTAGGTAAAATTTTCCTGAAGGACTTCCAATTCTTTTACCGAAGATCTTGCTCTTAGTTCTGTAACTTTATTCTGTTCTCCTGCAAGAGGCAGGAGAACCGCTTCTGAACTGCAGCCGGGAACTTCTGTTTTCTAGAGCACAGACTTTTCTAGACTCAGAAACGTGCTCCAGGAACGCCTCGTGCGTTAAGGCATGGAGCTCAAACCAGACCTCCTGCTCCCAGCTTCCCCCTGCTCTCAGTGCCCCTCTCCCGGCCGCAGGAACTGTGCCGCTCTGCCAGGGATCTGCTGCAAACATCTGCAGCTGCCCTGCCGTGGATCGCGCACATCTCTGCTTACAAAACCAGCCGGAGGACCGAGCACAAGCATGGGTTTGTGTTCCGAACCTCAGCGGGCAGACCTGGCCGAGGCAGATGTCAGGTTAATTATTGCAGGACCGCTACACTGAAAGGTAATTTATCCATCGGGACCCGCTGGCCAGCGCGGAAAAAGAGAAGAAAGTGTTTACCTGGAGAATCACACAGACTTTGGAAACATTGAGGCAGAGGGAGGGGGGAAGGAGATGGGCATCCAGCAGCGCCCGAGTGCGTGCCTCCCTGCTCCTGAGCCCGGCGGTGCCTCTCGCATTCAACAGTTCCGTTATTAAATAATTCAAAACATTTAATTTCCTAACAGGGAGGCACGGAGTCCCTGAAAATCTTGTATCACCATCATAGATCAACAGGAAGAAAGTCTTTCCCAGGGAGCTGCTAGCAATTGGAACGTGGAAAAGAAATGAGCATTCTCCTCATAAAGGGCCGATTTCTGAATTAGTGACCTCATTTGCTAAAGAGGTTCCTTTGTCACAGATATCTGGGTAGGTAAATACTGTGTTACACGGCCACTCTGCCCTTTGTAGCAGCGGTACAAAGAAGCTCTCCCAGCATATACTGGTTCTCTCCTCGCCAAATGAATATTTAAAAGAGTAGACAATGAAGAGGGACTTCTATAGGAGGTGAAGGCATTTGTATCATGATGTCAGACTGCTATATGTGCTCCCGAAGGGCTGCACAGGAAGCACTTTTATTCTAAACTTAATGGTATTTATGGGGACCCGCAGCCTGATCTATTTTACCTTCCTTGGGGATGTGCTTATGCATGCATCACCCAGCAGCCAAACGCTTTTTGGACTAGCCCGTGCTAGAGACAGATACCATTTTGGTACCTTGTGAATAGTAATGCGTTTGAGAGCCTGCAAAATAATTAAATAAATAAATAAAGGAGGGGGGGGGAAAGGATATAAATCAAAGTCTTTCCCTTTTTCATTCTGACTAGAGTATCCTTCATTTCATACACTCCTAATTCCTGCATATCCATTTCGTGCCTGGGAGCTACGGCGCAAGTAAAAGATTTTTCAGTTCGGGGCTTTCGGCATCTGCTTCTCCGGAGGATCATTTTAAAACGGCCAAACGCTCTCCCTCCCCCTCCCCGCCCCCGAGCAAGAACTGAAGGGAGACA
>VZTG01003063.1:486155-499668 GCA_013397845.1 Melanocharis versteri
AGACGGGGAAAAAAAAGAGGAAAAAAAAAGACAAAGTTCCTCAAGCATTTTCTGGATGTGGAAAAATCTTGGTCTCTTACAGCTCACAGCCAGGGGCTGAGGCCAGGCCTGGAGGTGGAGGGGGGACTCTTTCCTTCTCAACCGCGCCTGCCCCTCTCCCACTCGCCATTCTCCTCACCTACAGCGATTGCCAGGTGCGGCCGGGCTCTGTGAACGCGGGGAGCAGCACCCCGCGCACCCATCCACACCCCGAGGCAGCACGCAGCCCCCTCTGCCCACACGGGCACAGGTGAGCCTGCAGCCCCCTCTCATCCCCCAGCATCCATCGTGCCCCTCCCCGAGCCTGCGAGCGCAGCCAGTGCCATCCCCGCGCCTGTGGAGTGCGGCGAGGAAGGATGCAACACGTGGCCCCCTCGGAATAAGGATTGCATTCACTGCTGGAATACACCTGGTGCCTCTTTGTGAGGATATTCTGCCCCTCCTCAGGCAGCCCAGCCCTCTGCTCGTTCCCCAGGCCCCAAGGCAGCACTGGTGCTGCTCTGGGACCGCACCACCCGGCCCTGGAGAACAAGGCTTTTATATGCTGTGGTTAATTAGCTCTGCCAATAACTCCAGGCAAAGGAAAGGAAAAAAAAAAAAAAAGAAATTGGCAAAAAAGCTGCCACTGTACAAACAAAGAGTTTGGGAGGAGGAAAGCTGATAAACAATGCATCCTTGGGAGGCCGAGGGACACTGAACGCAGCACAGTGGAGCACTAAGTCATAGAATTGTTTAGGTTGGAAAAGCCCTGTAAGATCATCAAGTCCAACCGCTCTCCCAGCACTGCCAAATCCACCACTAGACCCCGTCTCCGAGTGCCACATCCACATGTCTTTGAGTGCTTGAGTCACCGCTTCCCTGGACAGGCCCTTGACAGCCCTTTCAGTGAAGAGATTTTCTCTAATAGCCAATCTAAACCTCCCTTGGTGCAGCCTGAGGCCATTTTCCCTTGTCCTGTTTCTTGTTACTTGGGAGCAGAGTGTGACCCTCACCTGGCTACGACCTCCTGTCAGGGAATTGTGGAGAGCTCTGAGGAGAGAGAGCCTCCTTTTCTCCAGGCTAAATAACCTCAGCCCTGCCCGATGCCAGCCCCGGGCAAACAGCAGGAGCCGTCTGGCTGCAAAGCTGGGGCTTGGAGAATTAAGGACAAAAATTGCTTCAGAGAGTGGTTGAGAGTTGCCATTTCAGCTCAGAAAGGCCCGGGGACAGGCCTGGGTGTGCCATGAGGGGGGAGGATGTGGCTGGAGCATGGCCACAGCCCCAGGGCCACGCCTGGGACCCGGGCGGCCGAACAGGGTGAGAAACAAGGGCAGTGGCTGTGCCTGGGACAGCCAGGAACAAACCCAGAAACACCCCAGGGACTGAGCTGAAAGCTTGAGGTGACAGCACATCAGAGTAATTAGTACTGATGTTCTAAGGGCTTTATTTTGATAGGAATAGGGCTGTGGGACTAAGTCAAGGTGTTTTTGAGAGACAATTCTAGGAGCAGTGAAGGCCATCAAGAAATGAAACATGCAAAGGATCGCTTGAGGACGTTTTTGTGGAGATGTGGATGAGGAAGGAGGGTGATGCACATTGACTTAGAACAATTTTGTCAAGAAATTGGTTTTGGACAGAAAATATGAAAGGCAAGTGTGTCTCAAAATTGATCATATAGACCCTGTCCAAAGGTGTTGCCTTTGCTGGACACCTGTCAATCTCCTGGTGATGGTGAAAGAATTACCTTTTGTTTTTGTCATGGCTACACTGCAGTGCAAGTGAGCTCTGCCAAAACTGCCACCAAGCTGAGACCTGAGAGCTGGCTGAGGAGTTCTTCCCTTTCCCCCCTCTCTTGCTGACTGTAGCAGCATTGCAGAGGGGATGACTTTTGTAATTCCCTTTTTTAAACTGCTGAGATCAGATTTTTTTGAATGTAAAGGAAATGTGAAAGCAATTTCAATCTAATTAAGCATATACAATAGGTACCCATAATATTCTCTAGTCAAAGAGCATATTGATCTATAATGAAAGGTTTCATTAATTCCATTCAAGGACGCACGTTAACAAATGAGTGCAGTAACATCTGATCTGGAGAGAGCCTTCTATCTTCCCCTCCTTCTGCATTCAAATCTCAGCGTAAACTAATCAGATTCTGCTATTATTTTTCTCGTTTGTTCATCTTCCCATAGGATCTATAGATAGATGGTCCTTATCTGCAAACAAAATTGAAGCAAAACTCCTGCTGGAATCTGTGTTTGCTCCTCTGGCTAAGTCCCAAGGCTGATTACCTGAATAACCACTGTGGAATTAATTCCACCTACCTCAAGCCATTTTAAAGTTGAGTATCTAACAGGCTGTCTGTAGAAAAAGTTCAGTTAATGTCAATAAACCGTGCCTCTCGCTGGGACAGGCCATCAGCTGGAGATGCCTCTCAGTATCCCAAAGACGACTTCCACACACCAAAAACCCACCCACAGCCTTCTGCCAGCCAGAGGAGACGAGGCAGGCCCTGCTTTTTCTGCTGGACACAGAAAAGAAGAAGCGGTCAAACCAAAATGAGCCAAAATGACGGTGATAAATGGCGACACCTGGAATGTTCCCTGCAGCCAGGGCAGTTCTCCTCCCGGCAGCTCCAAACTGCCCTGCCAGCGCTCCAGGAGAGCCACTGCCCGAGGAATGGCAGCAGGGCACAGCAAGGAGGCGTGGGCAGGGAGGAAGGGCAGCCTGGAGCGCCTGCAGAGCTGCCCCTCTGATTTCTGCCAGTGTTTGTGAGCTCACGGCCTGCCCGAGCCACACCTCGGCATTCCCAGTGCACACAAAGAAAGGAAAGAGGATTTTCACCTCCAATTTCTGCCTTTGGTGACTCCCCACCTCCACAGCCCTGGGCTGGTGGTCACTTTAGAACCAAGCTAAACTCAGTGTCATATTCACTGCTAGGAAATCTTTCTAAATACGGTTGGCAGCTCTCTTCACAAAATGTTAGATGCATCCCCAAAGCCCAGGCTGAGCTCTCCTGCTGCCAAGGAAGGCACGGGGAGCAGCAGGGGAGCACACTGAGCCCTGGAGTTAGCATTTCCAGCTGCTTGAAACCTGGAGTCAGAATGGAATCAGTGTCAGACATAAATAAAGGAAGTTTATACATATTTTAAACAGTATTTGTTTTTGCATATCCATATATTTAGGCTAAGAACATCTGTGATAACAAATCTGCGAAACCTAAAAAATAAAAAAGGTTTCTTTCCTACTGTGGGCTTACAGAATCTGAAGGTTTTAAAAATAATGCTTATTGCTGCGTAAGTTAACCCATTTTTTTTGTTTGAAAAGAAGCTGGCTGCTTTGTTTTCTAAGCATCTGAAGGGATACGGGCACTTCTGCTAATTGAATTGTTGTTCTAGGGCATTCTGAGTTTATAAAATAAGGGCAAGAAAGTTGCAAGTTTAAGTTGGACATTTGTATCGGAGTGCACGAAAAAGCTTGAACTGTGGACTTCAGACACAGAACTCCAAAAAGCCTTTCAGCAATTCAAAAGAATTTATCAATACCCCATTTACTCCCCAGCTTGGGCACATTTACACAGGAGCAGGAAAGAAGAAACTTCTCTCCATCTTTTGACCCTGTTTTCTGCAGGCCCCCAGCTCTGTTTGCACTTGGCTTTTCCAACATGCTTTTCCCTCTCAGCTCCCTTTAACAGACCTGCCCCTTCCTTCACTTTCCTTCTCACCTGGAAAATATTAGAGATTTAAGAGGCACATGAGTGGCACATTGCTATCTGCAGGATTGGGAGTTCAGGAAGGGGCCAGAGAGTGAAAGAGAAACAGAGGTTTATAGGAAAGGATATTCCACAGAATATTTTGTCCAAAATTCCCTTCAATTTCAGTGTCATTTTGCTAATGAATCAAAGCAAAATTTGAATCCTGTGTGGAAACATGAAAGGTGGCCAGGATTGAAGGAGAGAAAAAACCTTGTTCTTAATAATGCCAAAAAAAAAAGAGAAAACTAATTAAAGCCACAATGCCAGCCCAGTGAGAAGACAAGTGAGTAAGAAGAGTATAACTAACAAAAGTGTTTTTCTTGCGGCAAGGAAGCAAGGCTTTTACACAATAAATAATGAGCAGCTCAAAGCAGCTGCTACCTAAAGCCATTTTTTCCAGTAACAAATGTCTTCCTTGTAGAAATATAAGAATACAACAACCTGTGTTTACTTGAAAAAGGTTAAAACAAAGGCAAAACTACTGAGGTTAAAACAAATATACACAAAATAACCGATACAGAATCTCTGCAAAGTTAGCAATGCAAACATTTTCCTGGGGTTAGACTTGAAGCGTTGAAACCTGGAGGGAAAAGGAAATTTTGAAGCGGGAAGAGGATCACAATAAAAACAAACTGAAGCATGGAAATAGTACAATCATAAACAGGGGATTTGGGGTGGTTTTTAAATTTCAGATGTGAACGTGGAGTTTCTTGCAAGAGCACTGGCTACGCTGATAAACCATCAGCTGGAAACCCCTGTCCCAAGTGGAAGAGCTGTTCCATGGAGATGAAAATCCCTCTGGTCAGCCAAACCCAGGCATCCAGACTCAGGCCACAGAACCAGCACCTTCCCGCACACCAACAACAACACAATGGAGTCCAGTTTCGTTTAGGCTGCAGTAGAAAAAAGCTTATTTTTCTCCAGTGTTCAGAGACCTTTCAAAGCTGGGTCTGTTTGCAACAAGGCTTTGGTGGGAGAGCTTCCCTCATGACTCTGTTTTGTAAAATCTGAGGATTTTTGGCAGTGTATGGACACTGAAACATTTCTGTCACTGAGCTTTGAGATCATCTTACCCTTGTCCAATCCTCTGAATCTTTTGAGCCTGTTTTATTCCGTTTTATGATGTGGTAAGTAACTGGTGTGAATGCAGCAGCATCCTGGCCACCATCCCATTTCCTCGGCCCTGCTGCGAGGCAGTGAAGGCCAGGCAGGACTGGGCTGGTCAGCTTTTCTGTTCTCAGGGGCTCTGTCAAGCCTGGAGGGTCTCCAGAAGCACTGGGACACTTGTGGTTGCCTTGAGTTACACACTTGGCCCATGCAGGGCTCAGCCCCAGCTGGGTGATTTTCACCACGCTGAAGTGGATTATCACAGAGAACGTTATTTATGAGGACAGAAATTCAAAAATGCTCTACACAAAGGGTCTGCTGACCAATGTAGATTCACAGCTATGGACTATTTATAGCTTCAACCTAGTATCCAAAAATTACAGTACAAAGAATCCAGGGGGAAAAAAGGCCTGCATGGGTGAGTCAGACCGACCTCATAAACTTTTTAATGTATCAACGTCTTCTGCTAATAAGTTCTTTAGAAATGCAGATACTGAAATTAGATTTCTCATTTAGAAAAGGTATTATTTAGTTAGGAACTTGAGGCTCATTTGTTTCTGACGCTGTGCATTAAAAGAAAGCAATGCATTTTTTTATGTGTATGAACACACAACAAGGGACAGGCTGGGAATGAGAGGCTGGGGAGAAGCCATGGGAAGGGACCTGGGGGTCCTGCTGGATGGTCAGGTGGATCTGAGCCAGCAGTGGAGGGACAAATGACCTTTGTGGGTCCCTTCCAGCCCAGGATATTCCATAATTCCATGGTTCTGTGATTCCAACCGTGTGTAGGGCACTGTCTGCACAGGCTGCCAAGCAGGATGATGCCTCCGAATATATCCTTCTAATGGAGTCAACTGATAGCTTATTAATTTATCCTGTTAGAAAACAAGTTAAAAAAAACCTCTGCGTCTTCCTAGAGAGCGTGCACAGCTTGTACACACATCATCTGACAGTAAGATACAGCACAGCTAAATAGCTGCTAATAACCATGTCCTTTCTTTCCAGGTCTGAATATTTATCCCAGGCCCAGTTATTTTGTGCAGGATGTGCTGTATGATTAATGATTCTGTTTCCTCCAAAATCTAAGCAAAAAGATATCATCTTCACAATGTTTCATTTTTTGAATCCGTTTTCCTGTTTTGTCTGAAGAAACCACATCTGATTTGTTAGCACGTGCTTCTGCTGGGAATATTCTTCCTGTGCGTGTTGGGCACACCTGCCAGTCTGTGACCAGCCCTGGCTGTGGGAGATTTAAAGGAGAGTGCTGTCTCTGTAATCTCCCTGCTCACCCTCCTGTGCTGATGAACACCAGGCAGTCATGCTTATCTGGCACAAAGATCTTTCTTCATTTAATGCCCGCAGCTTGAGATAGTCAATCTCGCCCAGCGTGCGCCTCGAGTGTTTCAGATTGTTCCTGGTGATTTTTGTCCCTGTCCCCTCGCTAGTCCAGGAGCTGGGAGCTACTTATCTCTCCACACGTGACCATAATCAAAGGCATTTTCACGTCTGTACATGAATAGCCATGATCCAAGAGACCAACCACTCCAGAGTTCAGTAAACAGCTACAAATTGTGCATGGACCAGCAAAATAATGGCAAAATTATAAAGTTTTATCCATAAATCACGTGCTGTCACTGCAGTCACATCTATCTGCTACTGAAAAAACCACCGTGGCTTTAATGGAGTAAAATAGTTATAAAAAGAAATATGTTCGCTTCGCTATTTAAAGTCCACAAGATTATAATTCTTCATTATTGATTTTATCAGGAGATAAAAATATAACAGACTTTGGAGTTTGTCAGATGAGTCACAACTGAAAACATCAGATGATTCACACAATAATCAATCACAAAACAAGAAAACAATCTCAGTTATTAAACTTGTTAAAAAAAATGAAATGGCACCTCCTTACTATAAATCTGCCACGGGGTTTAAAGCATCACTGATCACACAGAGCAATCTTTTTAAAATCCTGTGTATAATACGGTATCATTTTGCTTGAGCCCAGATAATTATTTGAAGAGTTTGCTGATTTTTTTTCTCTATTTTCCAGTAATACAAATGAAATATTGAATGGCATTTTTAGTTCCATGTACAAGCAAGTCAGGGGTCATAAATCCCACTCAGAGAAGTGATGCCTGAAAATGACAGGCAGGAAGCTCGGCCATCTATTAATCTTTAATTTTCACCTAGATAGATCTTCTAACAAACTTCTGTGGAAAAACATGGTGTCCTTTAGGCATCTACAAGAAATCATGAGAATGCATTTCTGTTGCTTGGCCATTTGCTGATTTTGTTTATTTGTTCCATATATGTGGTGATTTTTTTTTATTATTATTTTTTATTTTTTAGGGGAAAAAAAAACCCTACAAATCTGCTGTCAGTTCCACAGAGGAGATGTGTTGCTGTTTGCCTTCCATTTTTCAAAATCAGGAGGTAGATTAACACAGGTGCTTAATGCATCAAACAATGTCAGGGGTTTTTCCAAGTGAAATATTGCAGGTGCTAAGAAATCGTGCAAAACATGCCCAAACTGTGCTGCCACCCTGTCAAATGCAACCAGGAGAAAAACACGTTCCATCTGAAAATCCAATGCGCCCTTCCTACTAATTTAATCAACAAAGGAAGTAAACTACGTATTTAAAAAAGAAACAAACAGGAATTTCCACATGGCCTAGGCCTCTTCGGCCTCTGTTCAGGTTATACAACACAAAGCAACGCTTCACAGAAGCATTTCATACAATTTAACACGGCTGAATGGCTCTTTCCTAGGAGTATTGGAGAAAATTACGTATGTTCTGGATCTGCAGAGCCCTTAATCCATGGAAAATGCTTTCATTTCCATAAGACCCAGTCAGAGAAAGCCTCATCTTTCTGCATTTTCCACCGCTGCCGTGTAGGAATGTGCAGGGAGCCCTCACTAAACTGTTTAGCATCTAGATGAACTCATTTCCATGGAAAGCAGCACCTGCAATGCTCTCCCACGTAGAAACCTCTAAGAGGTTCCCTGTAGTTGCTTCTGCTTTGATATATTGATTACTCTGACTCTCCTTGGCTTTCCCGAGCACCTTCCTGGAGAGGGGTGGCCTCCTGCAGCATCTCAGGACCGAGTAGATGCTCTGTGCCACTGCTGCCCGCTCGGGGCTCCACACCGGGCACCGAGAGCCGTCCTGAAGGGACCAAGGCACTGTCCCAGTTTCAACAACGTCCCCACAAGACGTCAAAAGGAGCCAGCTCTTGCTTTCCTCAGCTTTGTAAAGTCAATTCTTTCAGTGTAGTCCCATCTGGACTTCTGCAGTAAAGTCATGGATCTGGGCTGAGCCCNTGTCCCTGCCATGGCAGGGGTGGCACTGGATGGGCTTTAAGGTCCCTTCCAGCCCAAACCATTCTACCACTCTATGATTTTTTTGGTGCCGTACATAAAGCACACAGGCCGATATTACAGGCCAATATATTTTCCATTTTGGTTTGATTATGCAGGTTGGCATTGTTTTGAAGATCTAATTGGACGGAACTGCTTGTGGTAGAACACAGTTTTTGAAAATTTTGATTCAAGAATCCCAGAAACAGACAATTTAAGAACAATATTGATAAACGACACCCCTATGTCCCCAAGAGTTACACGTTTACACATTTAAAGCCTGGATCTAGGGTATCTTTTAGACTTTTATTTGTAATATTAAAATTAATAATAATGATGGTTAGAAGTGTCTAACAAAACCAATAAAAAAATATGCCGGAATGTTTGAAGGTTCTGATCATGCAGTGAAAAGAGAGATTTTTTTCCTTCATTGAAGTGATTCAGGCAATTAAATTAATATTGTCCCTCTACCATTTCAGTATCTGTTCTGGAGAAAAGTTAACTGACAAAGACTCTATAGGAGAATTGCAAGATAAAGAGGCAAACAAATGAGGCAAAGAAGTTAGAGAACATAATTGATTAATTGTTAATATCACAAGTCTTCAGGTCAAGCTCAAAAAAAGCAAACAAACCTTTTGGCTGGTAAAGATAAAGAAGCAAGAGCACAGGATTCAGAAACTTTCCCACTTGCTCCTTCAGTGAGCGAAAACATAAGGAAGCCATGCCAGGTTCTGTTCTCATGCCATAAATCCAAAATAACACCATTGGCTTACTTAGATTTTACATTGACTTCAGGAGAGTTACTTTGAGTTTGCATCACTGTAGGATCAGGATCAAACTGCTGAGAGGATATTAAAAGGAGATTAAACATGATCTTAAACAGCGATTTCCCAGGAGATCCAAGGATTTTCAATTTGCAAGATTTTACAACTGTCTGAGAGTTGGATAAATTTCAAATGCAGTTGCTGATAAGAGCATTTGCAGCTGCCAAAAGAACCTGTTTTAAGGACCTGGAAGTTGGCAGAGGAGGTGAATATCCTGGGAGAGTGTAACAGAACAAGGGAGGCCGTGAGGGAAGGGAGATCCAAGAGCAGTTCTGGGAGCACAGGGGTGTGCCTGGATTAATTTTACTCAGATTTTGGATGGGTTTATGCCCTGGTCACTTATTCAATAAAACTTTGAGCCCAGGTTTAAAGCACAGATATCAGATTTTGATATCTTTCAGCTGCCTGACTCCTGCTCAAGACGGACTCGTGCTGAGATAACTCAGAAAACTTTTAAATACTTCGGTCTGGGTTGTTTTGCTTTTTCCCAGGCACAAGACTAATATCCAGCATTTCCATGTCTGAGTGTTGATTCCAGCCTCGACACCTCATCTTGCTTTTCCTTCATTCATTAAACAGGATTTCTACAAAATTTAATGGAAAACCTAATTTTTGTCTGGAGGCCTGTGCTCTTGGGTATCTGTAGCTGCAATTTGCAGGGAGCTCTCAGAGCACCAGCGAGAGGAGTGCAACAATCCAATCTGTAATTCTTGAAACAGAGGATAAGTTTCATTTCACTCAAATTAATTTCTCATCTGCCATAAGAGGACACAATATCCATCTTCTGGTACTTTGAAAGTCATGGGCTCGGCTGATAAATTTTCCTGAATAAATGAGAATCCCAAAGAGCTGATAAACAAAGAGCGAGGCCTGGTTTGGTGCTGGTTTATGGGTAGGAGATATAAGAAGAAATTAATGCTAAACTCCCAAACTACATGTGCAAATCGGAGCCTCGTGTGTCCTTTAAATTTCCATATGCACCCATGTACTAACTAGAAATCAAGTTGAGCAGATCTACAGATGCTTTTTGAGCCCAGCTGCAGTGGTTCTGTACACCAAAGAACTGAATAAAACACGCACAAAGCAGGCATACAAATTTTTTTGTACCTTTAACCCTGAAAATCAAGCGCTGTAAATCATCCTCTTCAGGGATGTGCTGTAGTAACTAAAGTATGCAGATTTTAAAGATACCAAGAGAATAATTTTAAATAATCTAAACTACATACAGACATGATACATTAAACATGAAACATTATATAATGGGCTAATTTGAAGAAGTCTCCAAATTCTACTGGCCTTAAATTTGGCTGAGGAAAATCCTTAAAGAAATCATCTCCTCGAATTCACAAGTGATTTTTTTATTGTTTGTGCTTTATGATATAACAGTGACCTAGTTCAAATTTTATACAATTATGTAGCGCTTTTTCTGGAATAAAATGGAACTGAAATACGTATACAAGTAAAATAGCTTAATTTTATTGCCCAGAGCAATTACAGCCTGAAATCAGACAAAAAGGGGCAGAGCCTGCTGTAAAAGACCAAAGGAAGTATTCAGATGCCAATGTAACTTCATTCTCTAGAAACAAATCTGCCACTAGGAAATAGAAAATGGAATTTTTCATTCGTTATAATAAGAATCCCAGCAAGAGTACGGCAGGTACTGAAGCATGTCCCACGTGGCATTCCTGAGGAACCCATTAAATACCATTATTTCTGCATTATTTGCAGTTACCTCCACGGCCTCCATGCACTGCACTTCCCTGTCCTGAATCAAACAGCCCTCGTGGCACCCAACGTCTCACCTCTCAGAGCAGTTGGCACTTCAGCCTTTCCAATTAAAACCCCAATTAACAACAGGAATGTTTCTTTTCAGCACAAAATCTTCAGTGCCTTGTGCAATTTGGGCCTGAATTTGCACGGCCTTTTATCAGCTGCTGTTTAAATTGTTCATTTCCGTAAGAGATTTACTTGAAGATTTCTTTGTTTCTAGTCAAAATATTAAACTGAAGTTTTAACAACAAATTATTGGTAAATTGACATTAAATCCAGTGTGCAAATGAGATTGAGACAAATGGAGAAGGGAAACATATTCTACAAGTCAAAACATGGTTTTCATATATTTTAAACAAAATGTGTGAAAATGTTACTTATAAATGTAAACCAAAATGAAACGTAGCTAAATTTCTGAAACCTAAATGTTTAAAACCATCTTTGAGCAGAATAGAGCATTTAGTTCAACTGTAAATACATTTTGGGAGTTTCATTTCAAACAGAAAAAAGTTGAAATTGTTTCATTGAGTGACCAAAGTGGAAAAAATCAGTTCCCAATTTAAATAAGGTTTATGGGAACACCTATAAATGTTGGTAACAAGTAATATGATAATGACATGCACAGAAATATTCCGCTGAACTTGTAAATTGTGAAGTTCACTGGTTTGATAAAAAAGTACTTCCATGACCTTTGTTCCCCAGGATCTTATGGATAGGTTCTCATGCTAATGTATCCAGCATAAATATATTTTTATAATTTACATACTCCCAGAAAAAGAAAAGAACAGCCTATTTTTACCTATCTCCATGCATATTAAACAACTAAAAGGCAATGAAATGTGAAAAGGCAGCAGCTAAAATGTGTAAAACCAAACATTTATAAAGATAAGATCAAGTCTGAGCACAAATGTCACCCTATTCATGGTGCAGATTACAAGGCATCTGAGGACTGATGAAGATGGCAAAGTCAGGGTCTGTCAAAAGCAGTGCCATGTTCAAGATAACGAGGTCATCGCTCCATTGTGCATTTTTGGGATGGAATTAACAGGAAAACCTCATTGAGGGTCAAAGTGATGTATTGCAATCAAAGTCCTTGCAAGCAGCTCTTAGAGAAAATGTGCATCCAAATGGCAAAGAGAGGGGGTTGGATAATCCATTGTTATCAAATGCTGTATAACAAGACAATTATAGAAATGAGTAAAAATGAGAGGAAAATTGGAGTATTAAGTGTTGTTCATAACTATGCAGTATGGTTCTTCCACTGAAACAAAAGCATTGCATTGTAATGTTCATGAGGTGCACTCAGAAAAAAAAAATTGATTCATATGCCAAAAAAAGAGCTTTCCCCAATGACAGAAACAGGCAAAACCCAGGAAAGCCATTGAATCCGGGGATGACCTGAGTTGGTGGCTGAGATCTGGGAAGAGACAACATCTCAGTGCATGGAAGAGAAACTGAAAGAGGGGAAGTTCAGGTGGGATATTGGGCAGGAATTGTTCCCTGGGAGGGTGGGCAGGCCCTGGCACAGGGTGCCCAGAGAAGCTGGGGCTGCCCCTGGATCCCTGGCAGTGCCCAAGGCCAGGCTGGACACTGGGGCTGGGGGCAGCCTGGGACAGTGGAAGGTGTCCCTGCCCATGGCAGGGGTGGCACTGGATGGGCTTTGAGGTCCCTTCCAACCCAAACCATTCTGTGGTTCTATGATTCTAAAAGTTACACATCTTCTTTCTAAAGATGAAGACTTTTTTTCCAAAGAAAGAAATGTTTCCCATTTTTTTTTTAAATATTTTGGAACACTAAGAGTGGCAAGTGGAAAGAAACCTTGCAAGTCTAATCAGATTCCCAGCCATTTTAATCTACAGAATTCTGATCGACATCAAAGAAAGGGAAGAATAACTAATTTAAATTAAATTTTATCCAATGAATCTACAGGCTTGCCAACGTATTAAAAACTTACACATCTCAACAAACAAACTACCATAGCTCCATTAAACATGAATGCTAAAACTTGGCCTCCAAAACAAGGCAGTTCTAATGAGACTTGTCATTCATCCCCTTCACACGAGGAGTGATTCATTACCTTTGTAAAACGCTTTGAAACCCTGAGATGAAAGGTGCCAAAGACATCACCAGGATAATCCAGAGGGGTGTTATCATTGCCATCAAACCCAGTGCCTCAGGAAAGGGCACTTTCCACAGCAATTCCTTCAGGATTTATTCCTCGCTTGTTCCAGCGGGAAGCTGCTGCTGCCGTCAGATCCAAACCTGCATCCAGGGAGGGAAAGTGTCAGGAATGAATCCTTCCCTCCCAGCCCCAAGATGTCATTGCTAGACAGAGAATTGGATCTGAACTAGAGCTTAGCAGGGTGCAGGCATCGGTTCGGGATCTGCCTCCATGGGCAGCAGCTCCAGCTCTGGAGCAGCTCTCCTCCAGGACACCGGGGAGACAATTCCAGAGCTCCTGCAGGACACCGGGGAGACAATTCCAGAGTTCCTGTAGGACACCGGGGAGACAATTCCAGAGCTCCTCTCCTCCAGGACACCGGGGAGACAATTCCAGAGCTCCTGCAGGACACCGGGGAGACAATTCCAGAGCTCCTCTCCTCCAGGACACCGGGGAGACAATTCCAGAGCTCCTGCAGGACACCGGGGAGACAATTCCAGAGTTCCTCTCCTCCAGGACAC
>VZTG01003063.1:500066-512531 GCA_013397845.1 Melanocharis versteri
TGGGCAGACAATTCCAGAGCTCCTCCAGGACACTGGGCAGACAATTCCAGAGCTCCTCTCCTGCAGGACACTGGACAGACAATTCCAGAGCTCCTCTACTCCAGAACACTGGGCAAATTATGCCTTTCTTGAGTTCATGCGAGTGCTGTTCTAAAGAATACTGCACAGAGAGTGCCAAAATAAAAATATATGCAAATGCATAACACCCAGAAGGGAAAGTTAATTTCTTTTTAATTTATTATTATTATTTTAATATATTATAATTTTTATTTTAACATCCCACTGAATACAGCAAGTAGGTTTAACTTGCTGCAACACAGTAACACTCAATACCTCCAAAATTTCTTCAGTATTAGCTGAGAATTGAGGACTTTTTTGCCATTCTAGGCAGCAACACAGCCTCACTTTGACATCTGTGCCATTAAAATAACAGGGCTGTGCTGCAATTGAAGGAGAGATTGTGGTTCCATACATCAACAGCAGCTCATCCCCCGTGACACAGCAGCAGGATTTCCACAGCCGGCACCTGCACAGGCACAGGAATTTGTGGGAGGCTTTGCAGGAGCCCCCGCGTGCCCAAGCTCTGCCTTCTGCCTCGGCTGTTTCTGCTGATGAAATATTAATGATTCCTTACAAGGTTCAGCTATGCCGTGCTGGTAATCTGTCACTTTTACTCACTTATCTATAACTAAGCAAATGACATCAATGGTTAAAAGGTTACATCTTTTATTGATCTCAAGCCACGATCTGACAGATGTTACTTTCTTTCCATTGGTGCTGTTTTTGGCAAAACACCTCAGCGGAATTGCCCTGAAATTAAATTCCTGCTTTGGTTCATTAGAATATTCAACAAGTGAATACATTTATAAATCATAATTAACTTCCCCTTTCTGTTTTGTTTCTCTCTTGAATTGTTTTGCATTTGTTTGTTGCAGTTTTGGGGCAGAGAGAAAATATGTCTGTTAAAGATTTTGTAAGCCTCCTGGAAAAAAAGTAACTTTTATTGATTGCTGCTGAAGGAATTTGTTCCTGCTTGGAGAGGATCAAGCTGTCCTTGTCTTTCTCCAGTTAAACCCAAACCAGTCCGCAAACTTCAGCAGCTGACCGGTCACATACTGGGCCTGTCCCAAATTAACCTCTGGCTGTTAATTCTGCTGTTAACCCACAGAAGTGTTTTGAAGTCAATGGAGCTGTGCCAGTTTTCATGTGCAGAATATTCTGCCCATTATTTCTGACATCACACAATTACAGAACAGCTTTACCAGGCTCCTTGTTTTTATCAAGAAATAGTTTATTTAAATCAAGCGTATTGTATTGTACAACTCTTTAAAAAAGACTTAAAAAGCCAAGGGAGCAGAAAGAGTAGATTACTGTATTACTTACAATAGGGGGTTGGAAGAGCTTCATTTTGATGTAAATTCCTCTAAGGAATGACGGGTTCATTTTGCCTTGATAACATTCAAGGTGTCAGTAATTCTTTGTGGGAACAACATATCAGATATCCAGAAAAGCTTTCCATACGAGAACACTGGAAACTAACACTTCTTGTTATTTTTTAATAGAATAACAGAGTAGTTTGGGAGCAGTTTCTTTTCCTTTTGCTTGTCGCTGATGGCTTGGGAAATAGTGATCAGCATCCTCATGTCTCAGCAGAGGATGGTTTGGGGAAATCAAGGGATGTGAACAAAGCCATGAACGAAGGGTGAGGGGCTGCTCTTCCTCCTGCCCCTGCCCGGCCAGCAGAGCAGACCGGACATAGCTGCTCGTCATTCTGAGCGGTGATTAGCACGGTGCTAATCCTGTCTGCTGAGTGGTGATCAGGCTGCTAAAGCCCTCAGAGGGAGGAAATCCAGGATTGTGCTCCCGGGGTCGTTCAGTTCCACAGCTCCACGCCGCAGACGCGCACCTGCCTGCCACATCTGCCTCTGCTGGCTCGCTGAAGGCTCTGCTGGCAGGAAAGCGCCGGATTCAAGCTTCCTAAACGTGGTTCCCAAAGGCAAGGCAAAAATTTAAACACTCCTGAAATCGATCCACGCCCTGCCTCCCTCGAATTGGGGAACAGATCAGTCTCCAGCCCCGCAGTGCAAACTCTGCTCCCCAGCCACGAGAGCAGTGCCCAACGCCTGGTGACACTCAACGGCTCAGGATCAGAGGAGACCACGCCACCACGTTTGGGAAGCTCTGCCCGAGTGCCAACTCGACAACTGCTCCTAATTCCCATCCTTGTACCCCGGAATAAGAACCAGCAGTGGGTTCTTGGCTTGCAGACTACCAGCTCTCTATGGAAAGGCCACAGGGCTCACGGGGAAAATAATGTGGCTCGGAGCGCCATTTGCTCTCCCTGACTACTCGTTTGGAGCATTCCCCTGGTTACAACACAATTTCTCTCCCTGTGCTGCTGCTCTTCAAGTCGCCACTCAACTCATTTGCATTTTTGCCCCTGGCAAAGAGAAATGTTCTGGTTCTTTCTTTTTTGATCCTTGTCCCTCTCCAGTTCACAACGTGATTATAAAAATTTAAGTGTTGATCCTCCAATAAAACTTTATCTGAAACACTGTCCAGGAATCCAAGGAAAACAATACAAAGTGAAAGGAAAGGTAGAGGGGGAAGCTGCATATTGCTGCTTCTGTTCAAAGCCCAGACTGCCTGAAAGGATCCAGCGTGAATATAACATTGAAGTGACCTACAGAAACCATAAACACTTGATGTTTGAATCACAAAAGAGAAGAAACCCAGGAAAGACATCAAATACAGTAAAAAACAGCAGAGAATAATAGCTACAAGGCAATGTACAAAGGTGAAAGAAGAGAGATATTACAAAAATCCGAAACCAAAAAGGTGCTAATTGCCATTCATCTTAAAAGTAGGCAATTTTCCGAGGCACTGTAACTAGCCCTCATCTTCCTGTTAGATGAGAGAATAATATTTCAGGTAGAACACTTCAAATACAAAGCAAAATCACCCACCTCAAACCTCAAGTAAGAAAAAATTCCCTCAGAATATTCTGAGTAAATTGTGCTAAAACTCACTGGATTTGTAAAAGCAAAACATGAGAAGCCAGTTCAGTGTTTAATCATTGCAGCACCCCCTGCCAGTGATGACTTAGTGAGCAGGTTAACGTGATTATTTGTACCATTTAGCACAACCATCTGGAGATAGAGAAAATATTGTTAAAGGACTCCCTGGGCCTGTTCCGTTATGGTTCAGCTTAAACTATCACTTTGAAACAGAAAAGTTTGCTTTTGAACTAGGGTTTATATTTACTGTTAAATTAAACACATCAGAATGCACTTTCTGCTTGAGTTTTAGGTATCGTGTTCACTTAGCCAACAGAAGTCTGCAGGAATATGTATTCCCAGCTGTATACGTTCCAGTCACGGAAATATGGAGCCTGTGGAAAATTTGGAGCTCTTCCTCTACCTTTAGAGCCCTAATTGAACAGCCGAAATTGCTCTTTTGTCACAGAAAACACCGGCTAGAGTTCAATTCCGAGGTTTTTGGGGGCTGTGGAGCAGCAGGGGCTCCACCCCACCAGGCTCTTCCCGGTTTCACACACTCCAACATCCTCTGGCAGGAGAACTGGCTCTGCTTTCCCCCACGGATGCTTTGAGCACAGCAAGATCACATTTGGATAATGCTTAAAGTCAAACATTCCAATAGGTCAAGGCCAGCAGAATTAATGATCTGCATTAGTAAATCGCACACTCATGTCTGTGCTGGTTTTCCCTATGTGGAGAATAAAAATAATGTGGTGTGGAATGCAGAAATAAACACCAGCTCCTTCTAGCATTTTTTTCTGTCAGTGTTTCATAGGATTTTGGGATAAATTCTTGCACAGCCATTACCCCTTTTGTTCTAACCTTGACTAAGCTCTCCACATCACAAAAGGTGGGGGACTCTGGGCTCTGTTTTGGCTTTTGTGACCTGGTCAACATGAGATCTTCCTGCTTCAGGAATCCTGAAGGAACGTATCTTCACCTTGGAACGCCAATCCCATTTCAGGTGAAATACTCATTCCAAACCAGATAACTTTAAGTCACTTATCCCGGTTTACAGAATTCCATTTCTCCTCCATCCTTTTGGCCAGGCCACACTGGGACCTGAGTTATACCCAGCCTGTGGGGCTGGAAAAGCTGTGCCATGGCCACTTTCCTCCTCTGAATTCTCTCATATAAAAGGACTCATTTATGAGAATAAACAGCCCCACGAGCCATGATTCCAACCTTCTACAGCATCTTGAGAGTTTGTACTCGTTAAAGCCTTAGCACAGATTCCCCAGAGGAAGCCAAAGAACTCCTCAAACTTTGCCAGCACTAAGGGACTTATATGGACTGGAATATCCACCAGAACACACTCGAACATCCAGTGAAGGAATGTTTGGTTTAGACATTCTGATTAAAACCTCCCGTCAGTCTGACTCCGTCTGTGACGTGTTGGTGTTGACTGGCTCACCACAATTCAGCAGCACTGACCAACCCAACCCCAAACCCAAACCATCCACAGGTCACACACCTGGGACTTCTGCTGGATGGGACGGTGCTTCCGTCTGGGAAAGCTCACTGGCAATAACAGCAATGGAAATGCTATGAAAAAATGAAACGTTTCTGCTTTGTTATGCCCCGAATGAAGAATATGACAGAAATGAGTTGGATTGCACATCGTAGATGCAGAACTGGCTGGGAGACGAGAGGAGAAGCTGCCGCAGTAGCAGGAGATAATTATGGACAATGACAGGATATCTCAGACAGTCTCCCGGGGAAAAAAATTGACCCAGTCTATCAATAAAACAATTCCACTCTATCTTTTCATCTTTGTCTCAGCTTCTTTTTCTTCTTTCTTTCTTTCCACTTTACTACTACTCTTATTTAACCTTCAGCTAATCATTAAAGTAACCACTGAGCAGCAGCAATAATTTTATAGTGTGCTTTATAATCTTCTTGCTTTTGGCATTAATCTCAGGAGGTTTTCTTCTTTTTAACATCACTTCTTAATGTTTCCAGCATGATAAGGATGTATTCTCTGCTATTTAAATTGCTTTCTGTTGGTACTAATTATTTCCCAAAAATTGAAAAACACTTCAGTGCCAGGCAGTGAGACCCTCAGCTTAATTCCCTCTTCCTGCCAAAGACTTATTTTGGATTTGTGCAGCACTCTAGACCTGTTTGCATGACAGCAGCTCTTCAGTTCATTGTATCCTTCAACAAATAAATAAGAATTTATTAAAAGTCCTTGGGCTTCTCACTGATAAGGTGACACGAAGGTACCAGAACACTGGTGCTGATGTAGCCCTGCCAAAAAGGGGAACAAGTACAAGCTGAAATTAAAAAATAACACACCTACTTCTCAGTTTTGTTGTAATTCTGGATATCCTATTATAGTACCCATTACCAGGGACTTTTATGATTTCAGTTCTGCAGAGTATAAACATCACCTTAACAGAATTAATAACTTTAAGTATTATGGCTGCTAAGAAAGTACCAGCAGAAAGCCAGAAAGCATTAAAGATATTAACATTTAAAACAAGCTGCAGAGAAATCAAACTGAAATTAAATAAGAATCTTTCTGCTGGCTCTTGACTTTAAGGAAATCCATGAATTTCACTCGCAGGAATGCTGTTAGGAAATTAAATTAAGCTGACTGTGCTTGATGAAGACGGTGTGAGCCCCAGAAGATGAGAAAGAACAAAGAGGTGACTTGGGAAACTTTATCCTGACCAACCCCTGCACAAAGACAGGGAAACACGGAAGCAACATGGAATTTAGGGGTTGGTTTGTGGCTAGAACTGCACCAACCAACTGTTCCTTCGTGTCACAGTGACAATGGGGACTTCCAGGGACAAATGGAGGAGGTGACGGAACAAATGTTGTTTCTTACAGTGTTAAATTCTCTGGCAAACATGGTGAACTCACAGACAGAATTTACCTGGGGAAATCCTGAACATACCTGGCACAAACCCTGCTGAAATCAGGCAAATCCCACCAGGCACGGGTTTGTGCTGGCTAATTGAACACAGCAGTAATTAAGGATGGAACCTTCATCCTCTCCCATTGAGGTGCTGTTCTTGTTCGAGTGCTAAGGCCTCACTCACACCATGGGCCCAGCACAGGAAAGGAAAAGGACAAGAGTTATTGCACATGAAAGGTCAAACACATAATCTAATGGTTCCAGCCCATCCTGAAATTAAAACCATTTTCTGATTACTTGCTCGCTGAGCTCTATACACACGCACATCTTCATAAATGCCTGTGCTGCAGCAGGAATTTCCTTCATGTGCTCCTTTACTCACCTTTGTTATTGTTCTCCAATTGATTTTCTTTTTTTTTTGTTTTAATGGAGAAGAAACAGGATGGCAAAAGAGGTGTATTAATTTTTTAAAAAAATATAATATATTTTAAAACATATTATATATGCTCCCTTATGGCTTTATGGGTGATATTTTCAATATTAAGATTCCAACAAAGGGGGTGAATGGTCTGCAGTAGTCAGTCAGTGGCCATTCACACTGGAAAAGTGAATGCTGCTCAAAGGAAAGCTTTAGTTTGTGACTTTTTTATGAAAAATAACCCATTTTGACTTTTTCCGATCCAAAACCTCTCTACTTCTGAACAAAAGAATGTGTCAGGATGCATTCTAGGTAAGTTCTCAGAATTAATAAAACCAGGATTTATGTGCTGTCTACAGAAATCTGTAAGACGTGACTTGCCAAGATTACTTAATATGGCATAAATACAAATGAAAGAAATCAAATCAACATAACAAAACCCAGAAAAAACCCACCAAACCAACAAATCTGATTTCTAAATATCCAGTGAATATCTGTACAGCAGACAAATGCATCAAACAATGCATGGATCCCTTCCACCCCAATTTTTATGGCTGGAAAACCGACAGAAAGGAGCTGGGAAAGTGCAATATCGGTGATTATCTACTCCATATATAAATATATGGAAGAGATAATCACCAATACTATTTTTATGCAAAAAACCCTTGTGCTCTCAGAACATATTTGAGTCTTTTTGTAGCTCTCCACCCAAGCACATGCTGAAAGAATGTCACTCTGAAGGCAATAAAAATGTGTTCTAGATTAGAATTGCACATAATGAAAGAAGAATTCCAGTCAAAATAGAACGATTCTCATATTACTTTCTCGGGTTCAAGAATCAGACACAGTTTCCCCCTTTTTTTTTAACTTATGAATTTGAAAAATGTTTCCTCTTTAGGATATAATCAGGAACATGTGTGAGAAAGATCTAAACTGATGATAGTCTCACAAAGCACTGAAAGAAACAGATTTTCAGAGGCAGGATTCTGATTTAGTAATGTATGTACATAATTGCAACTAGGAAGGTGAAAGCATAAATTGCTACAGGCACCTGCACTCAATCCACTTTAAAAAGCAAATAGAAGACATCTAAAATTCCATATTTAACCCCTAGAAGGTTTAAGTCCCAATCCTGCAGGGAACAAGATATCTTTAAAATATATCTGGGTAGCTAAATATTTTTTAATAACTCACTTAAAAAAAAACCTCAGTGCAAACAAACAAAAACATTCCATTGGATCTCTGATTCTCTAAAACACAGTTTAAGGATTTTACAACTCTTCCCCTTTAAAGTTTAATTTGCATGTTTTTCAGCAGTCACAGGTTTTATTGTTCTATTTAAAAGGCAGTAACCAGAAATGGCCCAGAGCCTCTTCGTGCTGAGGACAGTACCCAAATTAGCTCCGATATTTTTGATTTTGCAAGTTTTCAGAGAGATCTCTGCTGAGAAATATGGATGTCAGACATAAATGATCCTCCATGTAGTACCTGGAGTCTGAGTGGAGCAGGTGAAATAACATCACAGGAGCAAAACAGAGACAAGAAATCAGGGAACTGAGTATCTCAACTCATTTCTGTCCATCTCCACCTGCATCCCCCGCATTGAGCCACATTTTGTGGCCAAATATCAGCACTCAGAAGCTCTTTGAGGGAGCTGGGGTCAAGCACAAATACAAATTTCCTTCGAATTTTTCTCCAAGTTCTTCCCTATGACATAAAAAAGTCCCATCCTGTCCTTCTGTTCCTTTCTTCATACACATATTAATTGTCAAGTTAATTTTATTCTCCTTTTTTCTCTTCATTCTTTCTAAGTGGACCTGGGGTTTGTAAACAAGTCAAGCAGAAATGATTAAAATATGGATACTGGGAAACTTGGATTTAACTAACCGCACTGAGGACAGGATTTTCCACCCTTCAATTTTGTATGGGATACAGCACAAAACACAATCATGCATCGGGTAAAGCTTAAAAAATAGAAAAAAAATGGCTTCAAAGCAGTTGGTATTAAGAATGCTGGTACTTTGCTTCTCTCCTTGGCCTAAATATTTCTGGGAATTTTCTGAGCATAGATAAGACTCTGTTCTGGTGCAATTGGAAGACAGTAAATCTGAGCTGGCTTCCTGCAGCAGAAGATGTGCCCTTATAAGACAAACGTGAAAAATCATATAAAAACCAACCCAGTCTGAAGGAGGAACACAATTCCAAATGTAACTATACTGATTTAAAAACAAACAATAGTTCTGTTAGAAACTGGCAGCATTCCCAATAATAATATTTAAACAAGCAAAGACAGAATACAATATGCACAGGCATACTCCAACTATTTTTAACTGACACATTACTGTATACTTTCTGAGAAAAGTTCAACGAGATTTGTCAAATAACTCAAGGTCTGGCTATTCAAATCCTCTCTGCACAGAACAATGGCCTCGTTTTGCAGAGCTGCCTTTCTGGATCTCATTAGAAACGTGCTGAGGAGCTCCAGTCCCAGGTGGCACCTTGGTACCAGCAGGGACACCCCACACATTCTCCTGCACAGTTTCCTGTGACAAAAAAAGGGGTTAAATTACTGATGTGGCATTCTGATTTACACACTGTGGACAAGCTGCTCCCTGCCCGCCCATCTTCAGATATTTGGCTCTTCAGAGAGAAAATTTTGGTTTCTTCAGGAGAAAACATCTCTGGTGACAATGCTCTGCTCCAGGATCTGGAAGTTTTCAGGGAAGCTGCTAAAGACTCAGAGCAGTGTGTCCCAACAAAAACTGCCAGCAAAGCTCTCTGAGGTTTAACTCCTTGACACCCAGCTCGGGGCATAATTGGAAAGTTTTAGGCTGACACAGATTTTTGAGGTCTGTCTGATACTTAAAGACGCCCAAGAGTTATGGCTCCACGCTGGGCTTTTCAAAGATTTCTTTATCAGCAAATGGCCAAGTGAAAGCCATCAGTGCAGCCCCACGGATGAGATTAGATATGTTTTTAGGTCGCAAGCTAAAAGCTTGCTAATGCTTACAGGCATTCCTCGTCTAGGAATGTTTGTTAATTTGAACTCCCCTCCCTTGCTGGGTTTCTTTAATCTCCCAACCAGCTGTCTCCCATAAAAAGATATTTCTGTTTTTAGTTACAAATCTGTTTAGAGATAAAACTTGCTCATAAATACACAACTGCATCCATGGCCGGGCTTTTGGTTTTGTTTTGGTTTTTTTGCTGACAGTAGAAAACCAACTCCAGATGAAAAATATCGAACTTTTTTTGAGGATCAGAACGTTTCCTACTTGCTCAGAGCACGGTGCATGTGTAATAGATGCTCTCGATTTTAGGGCTGGCATGACACTGTGAAAGAACTCATTGAAACAGCCATTTTTGTCACCTTTTCAGATTTAGAGCTCATGAGATGGGATAAATTGAAGCTCTCTCAGAGACTGGCAGTATTTTTACCTGCAGAACACCCAAATATATGAAATGGACTCAGTGTAAGCAGCTAAAAAACCTCCCCCAAGCCCCACGGCTTTTGCTTTTCTAATAACAGCAAACGCGGGAAATTTCTAACCTGTTTTCCCTTCTCTAATTTCTACATTTTAACTAAATAAATTGCACTTATTTCTTATTTGTATGTTCACTACAGATACATCAATCCAGAGTTCAGCACTTCTGGGAACGGCTTTGAGCACAATTAAGGGCTATGAGCCAGAACCTCTCGTTAAAACACACACATTTAGGGTTTTTTTAAGCATTTTCACTAGAATGTGATAAGAGTTCTTTAATTTACCCATACCATACTCCTCTTAAAGCAACCTCCATCTTCTGAATGGTTCTGGTTTCCACTAAAATGATTGCCAGGTATTTTATTAGAGATAAATTGAAATACTTCTCCCTGTAATTCAAGCTAAGTGTAAAAGAGCAATAGAATTCTGCTGATGAATTTTAGTGCTGCAGAAAGTAACATTTCAGTGATACCCCATCAACACTCTCAAAAATGCTTCTACCCATCACACCTCACACCTACAGGAAAACATTTACTGTTCCAAACCTATCATTCCTCCACTGGTCATCTGCTAATTGAGGCTCTGGAAATTCCTCTTGCAGAATTAGTTTAGAATTTAGCCAGAAATATTTCTGTATAAATAATATTCCGATGTTAGCCAGCATATCTTAATAATTAAAATACTATTTCAAATGTATTTTCATTAATATTTACTTTACTCCAGCTGCAGCTCAGCACACAATCCAGTGGAAAACTGATTAAAAATATAGTTGCATGAAATATATGAAAATTAAATTCTACTTGTCTCAAAATATCAAGATTTTATGGACAATGTGCCAAAACTCCGTGTCATAGCGTAGAGTACAAATATTTACTATTGAGTTTATCTATTAGCAGTTAAATGCTGCGGGATGTATTCGTTGTCCCAAGTGAATTCCCATCTGAGGACACTCTGCAGTCTGTCAGTTCCTTATCCCACAAAGTTCTTTTATCTAAGCTGTCTTGCATGGGAGGCCCGTGTCGCTCAGATCCGGAGGTGATACGTGCCTTAGGAACACCCTGGATTGATAAAGGGGACTGGCAGCAGCTGAAAGGAGGCAGAAAACTAAAGATGAAAAATCCCTTCCCTGGTCTTCACCTCAGCAATGTGCTCCAGGCACAGGAGCTGCCCTGGGCTCCTGCCAGGGGTGGTTCTTCAGGTGTTCCAGCACGGCTGGGTCTCCAGGGCCTTCCTGCTGTGCAGGGGGACACAGGAACGAGGGACAGCGCCAGGAACGAGGGACAGCGCCAGGAATGAGGGACAGCGCCAGGAATGAGGAACTTCAGCTCTGGAGAAAAGGCCAAATTAACTGAGGATAGGATCCCAGAGTGGTTTGTGTTGGGCTGGAAGGGACCTTAAAACCCATCCGGTGCCACCCCTGCCATGGGCAGGGACACCTTGCACTGTCCCAGGCTGCTCCCAGCCCCAGTGTCCAGCCTGGCCTTGGGCACTGCCAGGGATCCAGGGGCAGCCCCAGCTTCTCTGGGCACCCTGTGCCAGGGCCTGCCCACCCTCCCAGGGAGCAATTCCTGCCCAATATCCCATCCAGCCCTGCCCTCAGTGTGAACCCATTCCCCGTCGTCCTGTCACTCCAGTTCCTGATGGAAAGTCCCTCTCCAGTTTCCTTCTGGAAGGTGCTGTGAGGTCTCCCGACAACCGTGTTTTCTCCAGGCTGAACGGCCCCAAATTTGGGAAACTGGAACCTTGGAAAGTTTGAGGTCTCCTCACAACCCACCTTCACACAAGCCATGGGATAACTCTGGGATTGCCTTGGCTCCAAGGAGCTTTTGAAAGCAACTGGAAGCTGAGCTGGAAGTCAGCAACAACAAAAGAAATTCCAGTGGCTCCTCCATCCCTGCAGTGCTGCTGTGCTCACACCTAAACCAGGGCAGAACCCTGGAACCCTCAGTGCATGATCATTACAAGGTTTTACCCAGTGCAGAACAAACCCTCCCATGAAAAAAACCAAACCTTGGCAAGGTGGAGACTTGACTTAAAATTATTTTAAAAGGAATGATAACAATAGTAAGCAACAACATGGAACTCCTCAGTGTCCCGTCTATAGATTAATTAAAGAACTTGTTACAGGGGGAATGAATATCACAGCCAGGCCTGTGTGGCACAGCTGAAAAATGATCTGACAAACATGATGCCTCCAGAGGAATGAGCTGGCAGTTAAAGCAGACAGGTTAATACCCTTCCTACAGCCACGAGACACTCCCTGCTCCCTTGGAGCTGCTGGGCCTCGAGACTAAAAGCTTTGGCCAATAAAAACCATTAAACCCAGGCAATAAAACAATGTCAGCCACCACAGACCACATGACTCCGGATCAATACGTGGTATTTCCTTTAGAAATCGTGGCATAAGGGTTTCAGTCTGAACATATTGAGGAATGCAGGGGAAAAAAACAAAAAGAAAATTTAGTCAGGTCTGGATTTAAAGAGCCCAATCCAGAGGGTAACAGCTAGAAGAGATTCATGGTGAAATCACTGCCAAAATGCTAAAAATGAAACAGGGACAGCTGTGGGAGGGTATGGACATGGGAATGTCTTTGTAGGGCAAGTGGACTCAGGGATCCACCCACAGCTACAGTTTGCCTTTTATATATATATATATATATA
>VZTG01003063.1:512599-539259 GCA_013397845.1 Melanocharis versteri
TATATATATATTTATATATATATATATATATAAAAATATAAAATAACAATCCACCAGGTATTCGACAGAGCTCCTTCAGTTTTTATCTAGCATGCACAGGAAGATAATTACTAATGAGAGCTCATGCCAAGTAATTCCTCCCCAGGACTCAGGCGCTCCACACACAGAATCACTAGGCCAGTACTAGGCAAAACCACTTTGCCATGAAGCAAGCTTCCCCCAGGAATTGGTGTTTTGGGTTCCCTGTGCCCTCAGCACAGAGCTTTCTCTGCATGTGAGCCCCTCCACACCCCTGCACGGTCCATCAGAGACAGGAATTTTTATCCCTCACAGATCTCCAGCACTGTGGGGACTCACATGTTCCCAACACATTATTTAACTGATTCAGAAACTGTTATTTATATACTATTTAAGTGCCAGGTAAACTACAACAGAGAAGAAAGCTCAGGACAAAGGTCAAAGAACATCCAAAGAAGGTTAATTAAAGACTTATATCTTGCTCATTTTCTATCAAACTCCATTCCCCCTCACCCAGGTCTTTAATAAATAACCAATGATTTTATAGATTCAAAGAAGCTGAGGGTGAATTTGCCACACAAATCCTCTGTGCCAGACTTCAGGAGGGCTCTGGGGGCAGCTTCCCAGCTGTGCTGTGGCTCCTGAGCACCTCTGAGCTGTTCTGCAGCACCAGGAGGAGCCGTGCTCACCCCTCATTTATGGGGCCTGGCGGAGATAAAGACAGAGCAGATCCCCAACACTACAGCTCTGTGATTTTCCAGTGCCACCATCCTTCCCGTCCATGGTATTGACATTTATCTTGCCCAAACACTTGAGCCCAGCCAGGCAGCCCCACGCTTTGTTTTTTTATGAAAAATAATAATTAAAAAAAAAAGATATAAAACCATGATGAAACATTAATTCTTAACTGAATGACCCCTTTGACATCAAATGACTCTGATATTTCAATTCCTTGCACCTTAACAGGGCAGCAGCTTTATCTCCCTCACTGTTAAAGGCCTTGGGAAGTAAGATCAGCAATCAAAGTAATAGAAAAAGCAATACAGAACGTATATAAAACTGAGCTGAATATCCTCAAACGTCTCTCAGCATGTTGGCCGTTACAAGATCAGGCTCCTGGACAGCAAATCACTGGAGTTTGATTTGTCTCACAGGTATTCTGTGTGTGGTTACCAAATTAGCAGAAACAATCCCAAAATTCCCCACAGTTACCGGCGTCCACGTTCTGCTTTTGAAATGTCGTTGCAAGTTTACTTGGGAAGGAGCTTTGAAGGGCAGCTTTCCAGGCCCAACTTAAATACATTTTCATGGGTCAATTTCTGAAGAATATTATTGTTTCTATTCTGAATTGTTTGACCTTCATGTTATGAAAATCAAAGTCATGCAAAGCCGTTTTTATATAAACTGAAATTAGGAAAATGTCACTTCTTCCATTGGAAAGGGAGGTTCAGAGGCACACACACACATGCATATACACACTGCATTTCAACTCCCAGCCAATTTTCTGTTCCAGTAAATAGAGAAAAAGGGAAGATTTATGGCAAGAATAGTTTCCATTTCTTTCTCCATGATTTGATTTTTTCCCCTGTTATCCATGTATCAGAGAAAATATATTCAAGCAGAACAACCATAATTTAAAAAAAAAAAAAAGGTGAAGCTTTTTTGGGTGTAGGAACAAATCTCCTGGACCTCCCATCTGCTTTTTATTTTTTCTTTGTAGATAAAATATGGTTGGAGGGGGGCAGGGCTGTAATTAGAGCCCTCATTTTGGGCCCACAGGAGAGAGCGAGGTGAGGAATTTCTCTTGCTGAGAGAAAGCAGCAGGTCAGGAAGAGGAGAAGGTACGGCAGGAAAAATCCTCCTCCATGCCCCCGGACCTCCTCGTGGAACCTGGAAGATTTTCTTTTCCCAAGGCTCGAAGTCAAGAGATGCAAGAACATAATGACCGGACGACCTTAATGAGGAATAAAACACTTGCACTGCTTTTCCTGTCACTGATGCCACAAACCCTTCATGCTTTGGTGTCCTCTCCCTCCCTCTGGCACCGCTCATCTTGAAGTGTAACTAAGGTCACCTTTCTTAAAGGCTGTTTCTGCCTATTTCTAGTTGGAAAATCAGAATTCAGGCACCACATTCAAACATCCCAATGCTGCTGTTTGTTCTGGTCCTACAGCCACAGACAGGTCAAACAGAATGACACTGACAGAGGGAGAGGGGAGCGAGGATATCTCCCAAAGCAGAGGTGGAGACAGGCAGGTACTTCAGGATGGCACAGGAATCTCACAGTGCACGTGGATCTATCATTAAACCAGGCAAAGGGTTCGTAACTATAGATTTTAGCCCGGTTTTTTAAGGTATTTTAAATGCTTATTGATTTCTAAGGCAGCATGACTGGAAATTGTGCTGACCTTGGAAAGGCTGGGAAGGCAGAAATCTTCGTGTTTTTACCAAATGAGCTCCAACAGCTCCAGGAGCATTCTGTGAACCTGGGAGAGCTCCTGCAGCCTTGGATCACCCTGGGAATAAAACACCAAACTCACCATCCCAGGACTGCACGGTGTCCAGGAGCATTCTGTGAACCTGGGAGAGCTCCTGCAGCCTTGGATCACCCCGGGAATAAAACACCAAACTCACCATCCCAGGACTGCACGGTGTCCAGGAGCATTCTGTGAACCTGGGAGAGCTCCTGCAGCCTTGGATCACCCCGGGAATAAAACACCAAACTCACCATCCCAGGACTGCACGGTGTCCAGGAGCTGAGGCTTTGGGAGGGAGGAACAAATGGTACATCCACAGAGAGAGGAAAAAGTGTTCAGTGATGGAGAAAGGAAGATGGAGAAAGAAGTGTTCCTTCTTAGAAGGAGGTTTTTGTTTCCATTGGCTTGATTAAAGGCCAAGGCTCAGATATGAGAGTTCAAAAGCACTCAAAAGATGTAAAATTAGGGGTGAGAAATGCAGAAAATTCCAAACAAGTGCTGGTAAGGCTTTTGTACCCTGAACCATCTCATATATTCTGTCAAAAAAAGTATTTATTGAAAGATGAAAAGGAGTTTTAAAATAGATTATTGAGACTATTTTTGCAGCCTGTGCCCATAAGCCCCTGTTCTCCAGTGAGTGCCAAGACTGAGGGCTCAGAGGGAGAGAAAAAAATGGGAACTAATAAATTCAGCTTTGCTTTTGTGAGTAAGGCACCCCCTCCCCACCCCATGCTGATAAAACCTTTCTGCCTCTCTCTCGCATATTCCCCCTCTCCCTCAATTTTAATTCCAGTTTTTCCCACCTCGTATGTGGCATATGCAGAATCCACGATGGTGCTGGGAATAAAGGTTTCATTAGCACTCATTTGGGATGCAGCAGAACTCCCTCCTGATTTCACAACACGCAAGTGAGGGAGCCATTCCAAATACCTCCTGCTGGAACATTTATAATGCAACCAGCACTCCCCCACCTCGCCTTTCACTCCCATCCACTCTCCACCCACACACGCCGCCTGCCCCATTGCCAACTCCATTTTCTGTGGTTCCTAAGACCTGAAGAAACAGACCACAGCCATCCAAACGTGCATGCAGCCCTTCGTGGAGATTCATATAATTTTATCTCCTCAGCTTTGGTGGGGTTTTGGTGATGGGTTGGGAGAAAAGAACTAAAATGATTCTACTTAAAAAAAAAATTTGATAACCCCCATCTTTATTTAAATGCCCTTTCAAATTATTGGGGGTTTGGCTTCTTTTTCTCATGGAAATCCTGTTGAAAGCTCCTGCAAGAATTCAGTTAACATTTTCTCTTTAAATATCACACACATTCTGAGGAATCTGTATATTAGAAAAAGCTTCCCCTCCAAAAAAGCTGGAAAACTTCACATTTTAGCAAGATGCAATTGTGGGTCTTTACTTTGCTGGCCATGGAAATGAGAAGGAAATGTGTGTTTATTTCAGCTAATGGGTAAGTAAAACTCCCAGGATCACGTCTTTGAATGGATCTGTCATTTTAAAGTTGGGTACTATACATAGTCCCTAATGGTACTGGGGGAAGCTGTGCTGCTATGAAAAGCTATTAGGAAGAGTAGGAAACTTTTGGGTGGAATGCAGTGTTAATGAGAGCTCATTATGTTATTGCAAATTTCGACAGAGTGCATGTTTTCCTCACAGCCCCAGCTTCCCCAAGCAAGGCAAGCCTTAGTTCTCTAAAAAAACTAAAATAAAATTATCTTTCCCTTCTGCCTCCAAAAATAAAAGCGGAATAAAAGGATCCATAATTTAGATCCCTATTACCTGAAACTACCCTAATTACTGAGGATAAAGCAATTTATGGCTTCCAAAAGGTACGACTGGCAAAACAAAGAATATTTAATATCTGCCACCACAAAGAGCAGCGAGGAATTGCCTTTCAGGGAAGATGGATCTGCCACTCCCTGGCTCCAACCCTCTGGCACGGCTTTGCCAAGAGGAGCCACGAGCCTCATTTGTTCAGAGTTTGCTTTGCAGCTTTACCCACTGCAGGAAACACGAGACCATTACTTCTTCTGACTTCCAAACTAACAGTGATTTAAGAATGGAAGCTATTTTTATTAGTCTGAGACAGTTTCTTAATGATGTGATTTATAGGGGTTATTTTGGAGGAGGGGTAGAAAAATGCACGCAGACCTCAGTGTGGAGACACCACCCCTGAGGAGCTCTGTAGTCACAGGTTCCCCAAGAAGATGGGCCTTTCGCACTAATTCAGTTAGAATTTCAAGCATCTTAAATAAAATGTCTGAGTTTCCCTTCTTCTTAACCTTTCCAGTATTAAGCAGCATTGGAGCAAACCAGATTTCTGTTCCATTCGAGTGACTGCTTGAATTCACTGCACAAAAAGGTGGCAAAATTGCGAACAAAATAAAAATTATACTGAGACAAAATTGCCTGATCTACATTTTTATCTATTGTGAGCCCTTATGGAAAATCAAATTTAAAAATGTAATAATAATTTTAAAAAATGAGTGCAGTAAACCCTACAAACAGCCAGAAGATGTAGTATTCCTTCCAGGACACATCTTTGGATGAGGCTGGGCTCCTCTCTTCTCTTTCCAGATAAATATTTTAGACTCTTTTTAGAAGAATACACAACATTTCTGCATCTGCTGGATGACTAGAGGAAACTGTCTCATTATTACAGCAGGAGCATCCCAGTGACACAGTCAAGACTGTATCAAATCTGATAAAAATTCTATTCTTCCCTGTCTTACAGCTGGACCAGAAATGAGATCAAGTCTGAATCCCAGCTTACAATGGGATTTTTCTGCCTATTTGTATTCTTTAGCATATTTTACAGTCTTTTCCCACCAGAAAATTAGAAGTGATTTAGCCCATTTCATTTTTCTTTCAATACTCAATTTAAGGCATTCTAGTGTGCATAACTCCGGCACGAGTTTTTTTTGAAAACTTAAATTCGCCACTCTGTACATTCTAAATTTAGTCTAATTACAGCTGCTGTTGAGCAGATAATGCCCAACACAGAGAAGTGCCCGAGCAGCTCTGGATGTGCCTCCGTGCTGTGCAGAGGTGAACCCAGCAGCAGAAACAAACGCAGCCACCCAGATTCCAGAGCAGAATCACAAACACATTTCCTGCTTCGGCTGTGCCTGGAATGCAGCCTCGCTGCTGCAGTGCACTGACAGAGGATGCACGGCTGAGAAAAAGCTGGGAAATTCAGTCTGGTTTTTATAGGGTCTAAAACAGGAGGGGTCTAACTCTAGCTGGCCTTTTTGGACACCACCTAATCCATAAAGAATGGCAATGAGAGCAATCCATACTTGTTCTCATCAGCCTTTACTCTTGCAGTTTATTTCTCGTGCCCTTCACCAAGAAAAGAAAAAAATATTTCTTGCTTGTAAAGTTCTGTTTGTATTGCAAGTCCTTAGGAGGGGAGCTGCTGTTGACATTTCCTAAATTGAAATCCCTCCCTTCCTTCCTTCCTTCCNCTCTCCCCCCCTCCCTAAACTGAAATCATCCCTTTGGGATTCAGGTGATGGTACAGCTCAGTGCCCCCTCTGGATACAGAGTTTTTCCATATAAATGTACGAAACGCTGATGCAACCAAGAGAAAACAAACCTCCAAATCAAACCCAAGAGAAGGCCCCACAAAATGCTTTGAATAATTGAGTTTTCAGAATGTTGGATAGGAATTGCCCTGCGAGGACTCTCTCCAAAGCAGTGCCACCGGGTTGGCAGCGAGCTGTTCCCTCCAGTGGCTCTGCCAGGCCTGGAGAGGCAGCAGGAATTCCAGCCCTGTCCTCCCCGCAGAAACACAGCCTGTTTGGGTAGAAAGCAACCCCCACCAAAACAAAATGCTCCGCTGCACACCCCCTCCCACAGGAATGGAAAACACCCGGGACAGATGTAACTCATGATGCTTAATGCACTCCTGAAGGCACTCGTAAAAAGCCTCTCTTAAACCAGAGTCATTTCCTGCTCCTGCTCCTTTTTGCTCTACACCACAGCAATAACAACTCATTTTGAAACTGAAGGTAAAGTTTAGTACAATTACACCAAGCTCATCCCGTGCTGCAAAAATAAGAACCCGATGTTTTCTCAAAGGGTCAACGAATTCCAGGTCAAAGCAAGCCACGCAAAGCCACAAGGGGTAAACGAGGTCTGGTGCCACCAGAAGCAGAAACATGAGGCCTCCAACACCTCACACATTATATTCTGTTAAGGGAAGAAAAATTAATTTGAAGGAAATATCTTGATTATGTTTCTGCACAAACACAGCAAAGTTCTTATTTGCATAGCCTAAAGTATACACTAGCACACATTTACTTAAATAAACATTACCTTTTAGCACAATTTTTCTTCATTTCTATGTTTTTTCCCACAAATGAGCAGAGATGACAACAAAATAAGTGACTAATTTGACTTCAAGCCCATTTGCTTCGGTGATAAAATACAGTGCTGTAGATATTAGCCAGCTTCACCTATGGCTAACATATTTTTAAAATATATTTTCGAAATATCTCAGACGTACCTTGTCTAACTCTGAAAGCTGCTCACTATTTCTACGCAGCTGTTTACAAATAATCAAACTATATTTTGGATGTAGAGTAAATCTAAAACTCGTGGGCTTTTTTAGGCTCAGAGTTTGATTTATGGCTCTGCAGCCTGGTCCAGCCGAGGGTGGCACCCCCGTTCTGCCCGTCCATCACACGTCAGGTCAGCTTTGGGAACATCCCCTGGCATGGGAGGCAAACCCAGGTGTGAGTTCTCCTGCATGGATATCCCTCATTCCTGGCACGAGTCCCCTGCATTCAGCTCCCCATCTCCACATTAATAACCAACCCTCCCGTGATGAGGAGGTTTGAAAGGAACTCTTACTTCTTGACGTGTGCCACAGAATTTCAGCCTGAAAATGGAAAGCATGGAGAGGAACAAAAGGTGCCAAACTAGAATGAAAATGATGTATAAATCAGCAAAGGTTCTGCTGCTAAATTCATTATGTCAAGCTTCAAAAATGCCATCTCCAAACATGGGATTATCGAATAGCACAGAACCACAGAATGGTTTGGGTTGGGAGGGACCTTAAAGATCTGCTCATTCCACCCCTGCCGTGGGCAGGGACACCTCCCACTGTCCCAGGCTGCTCCCAGCCCCAGTGTCCAGCCTGGCCTTGGGCACTGCCAGGGATCCAGGGGCAGCCCCAGCTTCTCTGGGCACCCTGTGCCAGGGCCTGCCCACCCTCCCCGGGAACAATTCCTGCCCAATATCCCATCCAGCCCTGCCCTGTTTCCCTATCCCCTGGGAGACAGAAATCTCATTCATGGCACAGTTTGGAGCAGGTGAGAAGAAAGCCCAGTCCAGGAGCACTCCCTGTATTCTGCCTACACAATTAACATGAACTAATCCCTAAGGTGTGGCCTGAGGAATCACTGACTCTGCTCCAGCAAATTGTGCATTTGCTCAAACTGTAGGAATCAATCCCGGCCCCAGTGAGCATTAACATGCTGCATAACATGCAAAATAAATGATGTGTTCTACCACCACAGCCAGTGCTACTATGCTTTGTCTGTACCAAAAGCTTACAGCCTTCCCTCATTTGTATGGCATGCAGGCAGGGCATTGTGTTAAAGAGTTCTTGACTTAGGGATTAAAAGTGAGCTGGAGACAAATGCAGAAATTTCTTCTGCAGAGAATTCAGGGTTTCTAAATATCTTAACATGCCTTTATTTCCTTCAGAGGGAAACCGCAGGAATGGGTGCAAAATGCTGGCATGTTTCTGAAAGCAGAAACTCCCCACATTTCATTCCAGAAAGATCCAGATGAGTGTTGTGTTGGCACGGCTCAGGGTTTTGTCATAAACTCACATTTTCACTTTCCCTGTGGCCATCCTCTGGGCAACCTGGGGTTTGTCTTAATCATTAAAGAGGTGATTTGCAGATCGCATCCCTTTCTCTCTCACACGTCTATTCTGATCTCGGAACCAATTCATCAGCAGGAAACTCCCATGTCACACTGTATTCATCAAATAAACACAATTATTCACACTGGAACCACAAATCTGTATTGAAATACAACCTGCTGAAGATCACTACTTTTATTCCACTGCAAGATGCAGATTTCTTGGGATACAGGAAGATGAAGAAAAAAGTTTATTCCAAGGTACTTCTAAAGTGGTACTTCTAGATGTCACAGAATCATAATCATAGAATCATGGAATTGTTTGGGTGGGAAGGGACCTTAAAGCTCTTTTTTGTCCACCCCTGCCATGGGCAGGGACACCTTCCACTGTCCCAGGCTGCTCCCAGCCCCAGTGTCCAGCCTGGCCTTGGGCACTGCCAGGGATCCAGGGGCAGCCCCAGCTTCTCTGGGCACCCTGTGCCAGGGCCTGCCCACCCTCCCAGGGAACAATTCCTGCCCAATATCCCATCCAGCCCTGCCCTCTGGCACTGGCAGCCATTCCCCCTTGTCCTGGCACTCCAGGCCTTTGTAAATAATCTCTCTCAGATTTCTTTAGCCACATGTGTCACGGGACTCTGCCTTGCCCAGCTGATTCAGGAAAACCTCAGGCCATGGCAATGAAACAGCGTAGAGCAGAAACTAAAACTGGCTCCAGAAGAGCCTGACCCGCGTTTTCAGCAAAACTCGATCCTGAACATCCACATTTCTAACAGAAAACAGAATAATTTTTTTAAAAAGTAAATAATTTGGACTTTTCCTAAAAGACACCAGCTGTTTCCCGGGCACAAGGAGCATCAGTGACACAGAGATTGCTCTGGAGGAGATCTCGGCAACGAGGCCTCATTCAAACGGGCAGGTAAATCCAATTGCCAGTCATGACCATTGGTCCCACTTCCCCAATGGAAAGCCTTGGCTCCAGCACTATCCGAAAGGTAAAGATGTCCTTAATCTGTCAATTAAAATGAAGAAAATCTCCCCAACTGCAGTTCTTCACAATGTGCCAACACCCAAATTGCCCCAAGCAGATTTTAGGTCACGTTCGGCACCTGCCAAACACCCAGAGCTGATTTACAGCCCCAGTTACACCAGTCCTGCCCAGTTTGTGACCAGCCCAGGAAATTACACCCTCAACTCCACAAAAATTCAGCAGTCCAAACTGCTGCACCCCTCTGCTGACCGGGCCATTTGTCACCCTGCCAGGGGAGGGCAATGACAGAGCCTGGACACTGCTCACCTTCCAAAGGACATTTCAGGCTCACAGAACCCGGCTGCCTCAGCAAGCTCTGCCTCTGGGTAATTCAGACCATTTCACCAGGCTGAGGGTTTTAGATTGGTTTTATAAATGTCTTAAGGGATAGAAAAATATATTCCACGAGCCAGAGATTCACTGAATATGCTATGATGGTATATAGTGCACTCAGGCCCAGATTAAAATAAAAGAGCTGTAATTGGTCTCTTGTCCATATTTAAGGCAAAATAAGTGCCTGGATTTCCAGAAGCGCAGAGCTCAGATCACTCAGAGTGAATTTGGAAAGTGCTGAACAATTTTGAAAATGAGGACAAACTTTTTTTTCAGCCTAAATGTGAATAAAATCTAACCCGAGGCTGCAGTCCTCTGAAAATCCTACTGCCCTATATTTGTTTTTCACTTTAACTCTGGTTTTATACCCATACACAGGAAAAAGTCTTCTGTTTCTTGCCTCCATCCTGCTTTTTACCAATTATTTTCCTAGTGGAAACTGAATATCAATATGAGTCAGCCTCCCAAAGCTGTAAGTTGAGTAAAAATCTGTAACTACAGTAAGGGAGTTCACTCTTTCCTACCTAAAATACAGCTTGGATTTTGCAGAAGAAAAAAAAAACATGATAAAAGCAGAGTACTCATATGAAGTATACGCATCCAGCAGTTCCAGTTCAAAATTTAATTACTCCATTTTCCATTGGGAAGCACATGCTATTCTCCCTGCCCCTATGTTTGCTATTTACTGCTAAAGGAAAAGATTAATACCTGCAATAAAGAATCAATAACATTATAGCTGCAGCATATTTTCACTCTGAATTTAGACCAACATGGTTCACCAAGGAGTCTGAAGGGCTGCTTCCAGTCCTCTGAGGTGGGAGTTCTAGAAACTTCAGTTTCCAATTAATAATTTCAGCTGAACGGGCACAATAAGTGAGAACTCCACAGCTTTTTAAGCTTGCCTGACTATAATTACTTTATAATTGTTGGAAATAAAGATTTGTCTACATGGCAGATGAATCCGCAGCATTGCTGTGTTTCACAAACTGTCAACATATTTTATATAATCTCCTAAGGACCTTTAAATGCACAGCTTGAGGGGGAAAGATGCAGCTCTCCAAGCTGTCTGTGTTCAGAGCACATTCCTCTCTCCTTTCCAACCGAAGATGAAAATCAGAGCAGAAATTTCCTTTCGCCACTTTTCAGAGCATAAATCTTTGTCTTACAGTATTTATCAGAACTGCCCTCAGTTATCAAGTCCTGTAAAAATCCTCCACGAGCCAAAGAACGCAGTGACCAATTGATATTCTTTCAGGGAGAGGGAATATCCTGGGCACAGGGCTGGGCTCCACTGCTGTGCCCACTGCGGGCACAGGAGCACCTGGCACCACCTCACCCTCCAGTCCTGGTCAGACCAGGCACATTTGCCACATTAAATCTTGAATCTGAGGTGTTGTGTAAGCCCCTTGTTTTTACATTTGCTTCAGCATCTGCTCCGGCCGGGTTTTTATGTTTGCTTACAAAACCTTCATGCTCCCATTTAAATTGAATTAAGAATGCAAATTACACACGCTGCTTGCTGGTTAGAAACACACAGGTTCCTATTTCCTGTGTTGACTTTCCTTACAAGTGTGGAGCAGAACATTAAAAGTACCCCAGGAATTCAACAGGGAATGGAAATGACATTGGACTGAAGTGAAAGGGCACTTTAAATGACAGAATAATTAAACCACATTATTTCACATCTGAAAGTGCAGCAACTCAACATCAAACTGATTGGAATTTCCAAGTTTTGTCCCACAGAAAATGATCATTTTTCAACCCCTCCCCAATGGTATAAGAAGGTTAAATATCAAGTAATTACAGGACCAAATATTAATAATGAAATGTCAGTTCTAGTGTGGAATCAGATGTTCTAAAATCGCTGACACGAGGGGCACTGCCCTGAACTCCAGGAGTCTGGGTTTGCTCTGGTCACAGACCTGGGAATGTTTTTCCAAGCTCATGTAGCACCAAGGATTACTCAGGTAACAAAGGCAGGCAAATCCCGTGAGGTGCTGGACAATTCCAAATCTTGGAGCGTGAAGAGTTTAAAAAGAAAACACAAATGTTGTACGGCCCTGAAGCCAACTTGTGATTGTGTGCTTTTTCACTACAGCTCAAGATACATATAATTACCTTTAAACATTTCAAAATTCAAAGTGACAAGCGTTGTTCAATACAGGCGAGCAAGCATATATCACTCTCTTAAAAACTATAATTTTACCATTATAAAGAATTATCCCAAATTACAGTAAGAACATTGCAGATATTATGCTTGGGAAATCATTAGAACTATTGAAGCATCTTGCTAGAAAGTCAATGTTATAAAATAACCAATAATGTTCCTGATGCTTGGAGGTCTTGGTCTAATTAAAAGATTGTGTTTAATACAGTAAGAGAAATTAGTGTTGTAAGAGTACAAGTATATATGTAAAACCTATATTTGTTCCAATTAAACTACTTATTTAGCAACTAAATATTTACAGGTTGAAGCTATTTGGTCCAAAATTCTAAATATATTTAATCTGTGAGTAATTTAAACACCTTTGCTGCTCTGTATGGTTGTTGATCTCTACCAGGGCCTGTAGATTGCAATTAAAAATATATTGATCTATAATTACTGTACTGAAGTTAATAATATTTAAGTGGGATTTGGGTTTGAAATGTCAGGCTGGATTTTGAGGGGGGTTGAAGGGAAGAAGAGCAAGGAAAGTCATGCAAAGACAGCTGATAAAACAATATTAAATTAAATACAAAATTCACTGGTGATAAGTGAACGCCACCAAGCTCAGAGTTGCAGTTCAGGCATTCAGAAGTCCAGGAGCTTATCTAGGCTTATCAGAAACAGCTAAATCCTCTGGGTCTGCAGAACTGAGCTGAAATCTTGCAAGAGAGCTCTGCTTCTGCTTAGAAACACTTCACAGACATTATTTCATTGCATTTCAACATTTTAATTATCACCCTGATTGGGACTTGGTAGGCTTATGAAAGTTGAAAGAAAAATGAGGATGCTGTTTTTAGAACTTCCATAAAGATTCCTCAGTCAAAGTTCAAATTATCTACAAAAAAATCCCCAACCCACTTTCAATTTTGGGATTGGATCTGGGAGCAAATGCAGGGGTTTGTTTGCTTTTTTGGGTTTTGTAGCTCCATTTATTATCCAGACCTCGTCAAACTAATGAACCAGGGAAAGGGATATTAATTTTAGAACTCACCTAGCATTGTTCTGGGATCTGCTGGAAATGTCATCAATAATAGAGAACATATCTAGCGTGAAGGCAGCTTGTCAACAAGATGACTGAGTCCTGCACTCTTAAATTGGTTATTTTAGCGCACATAAGTTCTTATTGACATGGATATATCTGAAACAATCCTCCCAGTCACAGTCATGAGCTTTGGCAAGTTCTGAAGCCAAGACAAACTATTGAGCCACGTATTTCCAAAGGTCAATATTATTTATCTCCTTCAAGCGAGGAGCCAGTGGTGAGCAGGACCCTGCAGAAATGGGTGTCCTGGACAGAGGAACACAAGCTACCCAAGAAGACAAATTTTTATTTGCCACAGCCAACATTTTGAACAGAAATTTTAGTTGCTATTTGTTAATGCTCCACTTTGGTACTGAAGGGATTTCTCCAGGATAAACAGGGCTTCCCAACCACAGCATCAGCTTTCAGAGCAGGTTGTTTTTGAAACCCTGCAGAAGTCCTGCTTGGGCAGAGCCACTGCTCTGACTGCCCTGCTCCATCAGGCTCTGCAGGACACCTGGACCTGCCCTCTCCCTGCCAGCGCTGCCTCTTGCAGGAATCTTCTGTCCAGAGATATTGCTGGAAGATGCAAAGCCTCGCTGGTGCTCTCTCTTGTTTTGAAGCTCTTCCATCAGGCTCTGTTGCTGCTTCCTTTCTCTTACGAGCTCCTCACTTGGCTTTACTCCTCCACATGCAGCAATGCAGAGCTTTAATACACAACTTGCCTTCCACATCTGCCCACGAGAAGAAAGCACAAACATTGTGGGTTCATGGTGAGATTTCATTTAGCAGCTGCTTCAACACTCTCTGAAGCCAACAGAAAGTTTCTATTGAGCTCGGCAGACTTTGTTGGGCTTTTTAAATTTATCCTGCAGCACAACAGAGTTTTACAGGGAATGGTGGAAGATTCACTGTTGTTTTTAGTCTTTTTAAAAACACAGCAAAGACTAAGGTGTCTGATTAATTCCTAAGTCTGATATATTCTGTAACCTCTTGTGCAGTTGGTTATCTACACACAAAGCACGATGGCAAAACTTTGTCTGTCGCCTGCCAGTACCTTTAACTGGCTTCATGCAAATGCCTTCAGGTGCCTGAACAAGTGGATGAACCTCAGGAATTTCCTGACTCAAGCTTGGTCAGTGGAAGCCTGGAGGAAGGATCCATCCACTCATAACCCTGCCAATACTCCCAATGCAAACAGAACTTTTCTTCTGGCAGATTCCACCGGCTGCTCTTGGGGTTATCACAGAATCCCAGAATGGTTTGGGTTGGAAGGCACCTTAAAGCTCACCTCATTCCACCACAGCCCTCAATACTTCCAGGGATGCAGCTTCTTTGGGAAACCTGTCCCAGTATTCTAGAGAGGAAAAGCAAAACTAAAAGAAATTTTAGACACAAGGGGGTAATTTTAGGGAGCAGCACTGCCATGGACATCTTGGTAGTCAGTACCCCAATGACCAAGCCCAAACCACAAAATCCAGGGGTGATTTCAGAACACAGCACCATTTACTACATTCAGAAAGTTCTGACCCCTTCACTTTTCGATACATGAGAAACCACTGAACTGACTCTTCACTTATGTACAGGTGCTTAAACGCTCCCTCCTTCAGCACTTTTCTGGCAATGAAGCCCAGCCAGGACTCTGAGGTCACTCTGGCATACAAAAACAATTCACATAAAATTATCATTACTCATTTGAAGGAAGACAAGTGGTTTTCCAGAGCTGTGATTTCCATAGGAATCCAAAAGGCACAGAATATGGGCTGAAATGTCCAACTCTGAGCTACTCATTCCTGATTCTATTCCATTTTCAAGATACAAATTATATATTAGGCTAAAAATCAAACCCAGCAGACTTTCTGGCTACGAAGACTTGCAAACAGCACGTTAATATCAGGTGGAGATTTCTTTTTCCTTATTAAAAGACAGCTCTTGCCATGATGTAAGTGACATTAGACATTTACTTTGCGAGTCACAGCCAGGTGGTGTTTTCCCCCACATGAGGCAATTGTGGGAGGAGTATTTTACTTTTATATGTATATATATATGTATATGTATACGTATACGGATATATCTATGAATATACAGACATATATATGCATATATAATTATGCATATGCAATATATGCATACATAATTGTACGTATGAATATATACATAAAAATAAATGTAATATCACAAAGCGAAGTTCACCTGGGTCAGGGCAGCCCCCGGGATCCATCCAGGCTGGGGCTGAGCAGCTGGAGCAGCCCTGGGGCCCAGCACAGGAAGGACCTGGAGCTGCTGGAGAGAGCCCAGAAGAGGCCACGGAGTTGATAAAGGAACTGGAGAACTTTCCCTATGGAGACACATTGGGAGAGCTGGGAATGCTCAGCCTGGAGAGGAGAAGGTTGTGTGGAGACCCCACAGCTCCTTCCAGGGGCTGAAGGGGCTGCAGGGAACCAGAGAGGGACAATTCCTCAGGGACTGGAGAGACAGGAGCCAGGGAATGGCTGCCAGTGCCAGAGGGCAGGGCTGGATGGGATATTGGGCAGGAATTGTTCCCTGGGAGGGTGGGCAGGCCCTGGCACAGGGTGCCCAGAGAAGCTGGGGCTGCCCCTGGATCCCTGGCAGTGCCCAAGGCCAGGCTGGACACTGGGGCTGGGAGCAGCCTGGGACAGTGGAAGGTGTCCCTGCCATGGCAGGGGTGGCACTGGATGGGCTTTAAGGTCCCTTCTAACCCACACCATTCTGTGTTTCTGTGCTGTCACTCGAAAGCCCAAGCGCTGAAAGCCAGACTCTGTCTATCAAACAGCCCTCCAGGAGTGGCTGCCCAGGAAAGGCTGCCCTGGAGACCCTGTCTGGAGGAGTGGAGGTAATCCTGCTTCTATATTAACTTCATCTCTGGCCTTTCTCAGGCAGACGCTGGGATTGCTTTGCCAGGCTAAATTTTTGTACAGTTAATATCTTCACAGGAGGAATACTGTTCCAGAAGTACCAAGCTGAAACCACCAAATAGATTTCACACTGGGCTGGACCACCAATTAGATGGAAACTTCAGTCCCATGGCACAAGTTTAGGGCTTTATTCATTCTCCTGTATCTATTATTTATCAGCAAGGAGAGATGGAATAAGAAATTGAGAGAAAGCAAAATCCTGCAGTTTAATGCAAAGTCTTAATGTTTCAGATATGGGAGCTGAAAAGGAGCTGAAACGAGTGCCTGAAATGTGGTCAGTCACTTCACTGCAGCCCTCACTGGACAGCAGGGTGACAAGAGGCTCCTTCTCCCTCCAAGGACTACATAACTGGAGGTGCATGAAAAATGAATTAGTGCCTTCTCAGGGGAGCAGGGGCTGCAGGGCACAGCCCAGGCCCACTGAAGGGACAGTGTGGGCAAAACTGAACTTTGAAAGACTCGTTAGGTGGAAAATTAATCTTGTTTTCACCTTGTCTCAAGAAAGATCTTGTGAAAGAATGAGCAAAAACAGTTTAGTTTGAAAGCTTCCCTGCCTGGAAGGAGAAGCAGGTCAGGGAAGAAGCAACAGACAGGAAAGAAGTGCAGCTTTCAGGCCGAAGAGAGAGCAACCCCTGTGCAGACCCGATGACACTTCACTATTAATATTCAAAGCTGTATTAAAGGCCTAAGATTCCAATAAAAAATCCAGGGTGCCTTTAGCTGCATCTATTGCTCCTGCTCTGCCACAGAAACAGCCTGAATATTCTACTGGCTGGGAGCGTGAAATGATTTCACTCACTGGAGTGAAACTTGGTGCACTGCTCCCCTGATAACCAATCAGTGGAGCTCCCAGGATGGCCCCAAAGTATCCTTCAGATGCCCGGGATGCTCAGCTCTGTATGAACCTCCTGAATTATACATGGAAGCAAAAGGAAACACATCCCAGTCCCTCAGCTGGTGCAGTATATCCACATCAGACCAACCCCACCAAGCCTTATTTTGCATGGAGTGAACTCCAAGTACATTTCCATGTCGAGAGCAGCGAGGTAATTGGACTTGTCCTAACGAAGCCATAGATCCACATGCAGAGGGGAGATTTAATGGAGGAACGTGTAATTACCTTGCTGCATGCAAATGATGGCATATTTCCCCCCAGGCTACAGCTGCTGGCTATCTAATCTCAGCCACAGGGCAGATCCATAAATCCCACTGTTCCCCAGACTCCCTGGGAGAGGCGTGTAACCTTTTTTCACTCCCTTTTTTTCTACTCCCTTAGCACAGCTTTTCTCCAAGTAAATCTAGTCCAATGGTTAGAGCTAGCGCAGACTTTAGCCTGCAAACATCTCTTCATCTGAAATTAATTCCAACTCCTACCCAACACTTCAATCCCTCCACCCCCAAAAGAGTTTATTGCCCTCCCCATCTGGCTCTGGAAACACAAACCAAACCAATTTGTCTCAAATGAAGGAAGTTTTCAGCGATTTCTCAGCAGCATAAGGAACCCTGGAAATCACTGTGCTTCTGGATGACAGGAATATGTGTTTGTCACCCAGAGAGGGATCTGGGTATCCGCTCTGCCTTGGGAAGCTGCATCCATGTATTTATGCAATCCCTTCTGAGGCCAACAGGAGTAACAGCAAACCAGAGTGACCATGCTTTAATACACGGCAATCCATGCATTTAATCTGAGGAGACAATCAGTGCACCTACTCTGCTTCTTTTCTGGCTCTGAATGCATTTGCTCGGATTTACACTCTCCACAGGTCCCCAGGAGAGCTTGTCACGCCCTATCAATATTAGCAGGCAGCCTCCCTCCCAGGATTCGGAGTTCAGACTCAAAGAGTCTCTTTGGAGTAACGTCCTCACACATAAAAGTCTTGCTCTTCAGCTGCAGGAGCACTTCTGCTGTTCCAGTTCCTCTCACATGATTTAACCAAAAGCACCCCAACTTTTTCACCTCTAAAGAAGAACCAGTGTTTCAGCCATTTTTCTGCCCTGCTGCCTGCAGGCTGCTCCTGCCTCTGAGGTGAAGCATCGTGCCAGAACATCACACCATGAGAAACTCCCAGTTCCCTGCATGAAAATATCTTCCTTCAAAGCACTCCTCACTCACCTTTACCTTCCAGCCATTTAAATCCTCACCTGTGGGCCAATCCAGACGTGGATTAGGAATTTCCAGCCTCATTGAGTGTCTAATCCCCTTCACTCTTTGTATTTTGGGGTGAATTGAATCCTGAATGACCGCTGAGCGTGGAAAACTGCTGGGAACTGCCAATGTTTTCCTCAAATTTTGTAAGACGAAGTTATTTATTTTCTTCAGAACGTATCCTGAAGACACATTCCTTGAGCCCTGTAAGTCAACCACCTGGAAAAGTTTAACACATAAATATATGGCCATGGAAGAACACAAGAACTGCCACAAATTTGGTCACCTGGCCTTAAAAAAAATGAAATCGTGGTTGTTGTTACGGACTGCAGCGTTGTATTTACGAGGGGATATTGATCTCGATTTTCTCTCCTTCACATTGAAATAATGCAATTGCTTACTTCACTATGGGAAATCAGGGGACTTTAAATCCTTTTGAAGAATAGCTGTGAAGTCTTCAGTTTTACATAGTATTAATCAGGCCTGAAGTCAAGTGACAGGAAGCCAATAGTGGCGTTTTAAAGTGAGGAGGGAAAAGCTGAAAGCTCCAGATTCTCTGCTGGAGCATCAGTGATACATTTGCACCCAGATTCTGGACAGGAGCAGAGTAAAAAAGCCACTGGGAATGCACAAAGATCTTTTCCCATGGGTCCCCCTGGAGTAAATCCATGCAGGAGGACAACGAAAATCAGTGTTTCTGCAGACAGCCTGAGCCCAGGAGCAGGTCCTGCCCTGCTGACAGCCTGGAGGAGGGAGCCTCCATCAAGGGAGCTGTGGCTGTGGAAGTTTCAAAGGAGAGGAAGGCAGGGCAAAGAGATCTTCTGCTGGTTCACAGATCCACGTGGGCTCAGCGACTTGAATCCTGGAATTCCAGAAGGGGCTGTTTCTTGCATGCCTTGGTGTGCTCCATATCTGCCCAGCTTCTCAGAGCTCCACAGGTAACACCATCCTAGAGAGATGCACAGAAGGAAGGCATCCTTATCACCTAACCCAGCGAGGTTTTGTGTCAGAAGATAGGAAATGTACCAAATTTATTACTGCCATTAGCATTTTCACATTGCATTAGCAAACAGCGCTGGCAAGGAGCAGAAAACTCCATGGAATTCATTAAAACCTTCTGGGTTTGGAATACTGGGAAGTGGAAATAATAATGGATCCTGCAAGGAAGGCGGCAAAATTTGCACCCTGAGACCCACAGACACCTCAAGCAGGACAGCTGAATTTTTTAGAGACATTCAGCTATCATGAAGATCACGAGTCAGCTTTGAATTTTCAAATCAGCAGCAAAACTCCAAGGATTTTTTCCCTGTGACATGTAGCAGCTGCAGTGGAGGTTTCTCATGCCCTTTAACTGGTTTTCTGGGGGAAAGAATGAGCATATGTGCTCTGATAGTGTGCTGAGAGAGCCGCAGCACCATCAAGAGCTGACGCTGCAGAACACTTCCCATCATTTATTTAAAGTGGCCTGAAAAATCTTTTGAAAGCGTATTCCATTCTCAGAGCTCCAGCTGTGAAGATACTTATCACAGCACACACTATACATGTTCCTTTGGTCAGCCCCTTCCCACACATCCCTGGAACCATTCCTGCTCCTCTTCAGTGTTTACAGCCTCGAGATTTTTTGCAGATTGTTATCACATCCATTAAGCTCCACAGCACAGAACTGCGGGCAAGAAAAACACCGAGCTGACCTTGCAGGGCTGCCCGTGGCCTCTGGAATGACACAAAACCCACACAGAGTCCGGGGAGTCAAAAAGTTAAAGGGGAAGAAGGGCAGGGAAACAACAGTTTAGATAACTGAGCTGCGCACTGAAAAGAGCTCTGTGAGACAGAGTCATTAATGTCTTGGGTCTGGGGAAAGAGCAGAGACAATCAGTGATCAAGTCAAGAACCTGGATTAGAGTTTATGAATAAGGCATTTTTTGATGCAAACACAGAAGCCAAGTACCAGACCTACTGGATAATTAAGTTTTATAGCCTTGCTTGCTCACCCATACTAGATTTACACACACATTTAAAACTAAATACATTAATAAAGCACAGTAACAAGTTTCTGTAGAACAGAAATTTTCTGAGCACTCCCATGAGAATTTTTAATTCTAAAGCTTTGCTGTCCTTTCAGTCCTGCAAGCTCAAGTGACGGAGACCCTGTGGTCGGGGGAACTCTGGACACAGCTTTTGCTCTGCAGCATAAAATCCTAACAAGCAGGACTGGCAGGGGGCTCAATAAGTCAGCTACACCATTCTCCTGCCCAGAGCAGGACCAACAACACTCATATAGACTGTGGCAAAGATTTGCCTCATTCCCCCTGAAAACCACTGGTGCTGGAGGCAATGTCTTCCAGTGCTTCCCCTCTTTGCCATTTGGGTGTCTTTGCTAACATCTAATCTAGTTCTGGGCTGCAATTCATAAAAGTCTATTGCTTCCTTTTTACTAATCAAGAACAGAGCAGCTCCCCCCTTTCCTCACTGCAGCTTTAACAAACGTGAGCACTGTGAATATCCAACAACAGCACAAGCCGGGGGGGACACTGGCAGGGAATACTGGTGCCACCTGCTCGTGTTTGGGGACAGGCAGAAAGAAACCTGTTTCAGCAAAAACTCTGCTGCTGTTGAATTTTGTATTTCTCCAAGCACGGGGAGATGGCAGAAAATTCCACAACAGAACAGACCAAGAGCTCATCAGACTTCCCCAAACACTCAGAACAAAACACAGCAGAAAAAACCTGAACCAAGCATTAAAACAGAATATACCAATAGGGGCACTGGTGGTTCCTTTTGTGGGTTTTTCCTGTGCTGAGAAAATAGGAAAGCAATTTTTGAAATACCAAGTAAGGGGCAGGACTGTGCTTTGGGGGTAAGGGGGGGTTTGTGTGTGTTTTTCAGGGGCACATTCTCCAGGATCTGCAGAGCCTGTGCGAACCACAGACCTCCACACATCGAGCCTGCAGTCTCCAGGCATGCAGCTGCCTTGGAATTCCCGTGCCAGGGAGTCTGTTAAGAAACCTGACAGTGATTTTAATAAGAAGGTACCAAACCCTTGAGTCGTCTGTGTTTGCTCCTCCTCACCTCCAGCAGCCTGGCTGTGTGATGTGGATGTGGGTCAGGCTGGAGCAGGGCTTTATTGCACTGTGTACAGCCCTTCCAGACAATTTGCTGCATTTCTGCCCCCTATTTAATAACCCATGTAATTAAGAAATGTACAGAAAGAGGAGCCCCTTGGGTTCAGAATTAGCAAGAGCTGCCTGCTTTGTTCAGCTGAAACCCAGCTAAAAGCAACCGTGAGGGGAGACCTTTGTGTAGCAACGCTCAGAGGAGCAGAGGGTATAATTCTTTAAAAACAAAACCTTAAGAGCACTGGGGGGAAAAAAAAAATTCTTCGGGACTAAAATAAGAGGCCTTCAAAGTCAGTTTTGTGCTGTTCTGAGTATTTAGCTGAACACCAGCACGGTAACTCCTGGCACAGCCACTCCCTGTTTCAGAACCAAATCTCTTCCCAAAGAGATCTAACATCATAATATTATAATCCAATCAATATTTTAGTAAATTTGCCCAATCTTTGAGCATTGCTGAAACCCTGCAGGGCCAGGAGAACATTTTCTCTGAGAAAGAAAGGCTCTTGAATAGCAGATTTTTCAAGTCTTCTATGATTTTTCAAATCATTGTGCTCATTCTAACACTCCTGTTAGTTTTATTTTTCTGCCTCATACCAGGCTGCATTGTTAACTCCTGTTTCCATAGATGTAAGATGGAACAGTCTTACATTATAAGGTTGAATCCCACTTGTTGCAATCAGGAAGATGATGGCCCCATTTTCCCACTGATCTTGTTTTAAATGGGATATACAAAGCTCCAGCAAGATCTTCACCATGATTTTCATTCCCACGCTAAGCCACATGGAGACTTCAGGCTCAGAACAAAGAGAATGGAATACAAAAATTGCCTTATTAAAATATCCACATCCTTCCACATCCAAATGTGCTGGTAATTTCCAGCCACATTTCAACCTGTAAAACCTATAATTACTAGGCCCATCAGGCAGGTTAGGGTTAAGCCCCTTTAGAGAGTGAGGAAAGAGGCCCATCTGTGCAGGGATGACTTGCCCCTCTGAAGGATAATTAAAATCAGAATTAGAGGTGTCATGATCCACAGCATTTTCCCACTCAATTTCTCCTCCCTCCCTCTGAAAAAGATTCCAATTTTACATTGGAAAAACGGGGCAATGTCAACTATAAATTTCTGGACTGTGCCAGCTGTGAATTTTGGGGATGGAAGGGATTTCCAGCCCAGAGGAGGCTGCACACGCAGGAAGCAGCAGCTGGAGATGCAGAAGTTAAAAGAGGTGAGAAGAAAGGATGCACAATAAAGGAGAGACAAAGAGGCACGAGTGCAAGCTCCTGCTACCAAGAGAAGGTTCCCAAAGGAAGAGTCTGGAACGGTGCTGGGGGGAGGAATGGAGAAAATCCAGCTGGCTCAGTCAGCCCCTGGAGCCAGAGCGGAGCAGGGAGGCAGAGCAGCACAAAATGAGCTGCTGGGGGTGCTAAGGAGAGGTAACGCTGGGCTTGTGGCTCAGGTACGGGATGCATTTTTGGAGAAGACAACCTCATGCCTCGCTTTTGCCATGGAATCATTCACAACTCTGCTCCACAGGCTCGGGGGGTTCAGCTTTCAGGCTGCTCTTTCCCACTTTGCTGCCTGTCTGCAGCAGCAGGACCCGGGGGTTCGTGGTCACACCTCATCTCCAGGAGGGGGTTTGACAGAACACACCCGACACTGCAAGGAACCAAAGTCCCCAAGAGAATGGGGAAAGCTCCAGAGCTGGCTGTGGGCCAGAGCCTTGTGCTGGCAGCAGTTCAGAGATGGCAGAGACTGAGCTGGAGTTTGTACCATGTGCTTTGCTGCGAGGGCCACGAGGCAGCTGCCCCTGGAGCCTGAGCCACTTCTGTTGACTGTATTAAATGTATGGCTCAGGAGTGGTAGAACTCTGGCAGCACAAGCTCTTGATGTGAACTCCATCTTTCCCACGGAAAGTTTTGTTGTTATTACTATACAGCAGCTCTTGACAACGGTGATTATGACAATTTTAAACACATGTGAAAACACTCAACCTTTCCCTGAGTGTCCTCCGCATCCCAGATCCACCTGAGGAATGATTCCTCCAGGGAAACTTGGGTCACTTCAGCTGCCTCCAGTGGGGTGTTGCTGTCCTACCAGCAGGCATCCCAAACGCTGATCTCTGCTGGATCACCCCGAGCAGTGACACCCTCTCTGCCTCTGAGCATGATCTGTGTGTCAGGCTAAACGGAGGTTTTCACATCTCAGCTGCTTTGTGCAGGTTTCAGCAGTTTCTCCACTGAAGTTGCCAAGAAATCCCATGGTGTTTGTAAAGCTTCAGCTCTGCTGTGAAATGAAAATTGACATTTCAGCACAACACTAAATTCCAACAATTAGGCTTAAATTAAAGTTCTACTGTATTCCCTAGAACTAAGGTTTTCCAAACATAAAGGGAAGCAATATTATGCTAAATACCAATTCTGTCCTCTCTCATGCAATAATCAGTTTGCAATCATGCCATTCATTCTAATGGCTTTGCATACATTTCTTGCTAGAACTGTCACATAAAAGGCTTACACTGGGAACCCAGCAAGTTGGCTATTTCTCTCTAATTTCAAAGGTATTCAGAAACACTGGTATTAACTGAAAAGCATTTGCAAGACTTGATGACACAGTTAATTTCATTACAATTGACCAGAGGATGAAGCAGCACACACATAAATATTACACACACAGAGCTCACCAGCGAGGCTGGAACAGCAAAACTGAGAAGTTAGGAAGTGCCACCAATGTCACCACGTAACTTGAATACCTGTCCATTGCATCTATACACACATAAATAATAAAGATAAACTTTACAATTGTGCTACTTCACCAGATTTTCCCTGCCCCAGTGCAGCAGGCAGTGCTTACTTAATGAACAGCCACTCGATATTTTGTTTTCTCATCCCTGCTCAATGCATGGCCTAAATCTTATTTATTGCTCCCTGTTTAAACCTTGCTCTGCAGACAATTATTCTGGAGCCTCCCACTGTGCCTGTCAGGACAGTATTTAGCACCCACCATGGAAACTTTGAGTCTGTGCTGCTAAAATTTTGGGGGAAATCTGACAGCCACAAGCCCCTGTTATTAATAGAAAGCATCCCTTGACTTTAACAGTAGGCAGTGAACTCCTGAATCACAAGTTTGCATTTTTTCATACTCAGGGATCTCAATACCTCAAGGAGTATCTACACATTAAAGCCAACCCATTCCTACTGTAGTTCTGCACTGATTCAACACCACACGGATTACGACAAATGAAACACTGACCTCTCCCACAAAAACCCAAGACCACGCTCTCAGGCTCCAGAGAAAACCAGAAACTGCCACACAAGCGTCTGTGCACAAGGAGGAATGCAAGAGAGCAGAGCACAAGGTGGGGTCGGAGGAGGAGGAGGGCAGAGGGGACACAGAGGGGACAGAGAGGGGACACAGAGGGGACAGAGGGGACACAGAGGGGACAGAGAGGGGACAGAGGGGACACAGAGGGGACACAGAGGGGACACAGGGGATACAGAGGGGATACAGAGGGGACACAGAGAGGACAGAGAGGGGGCACAGAGGGGACAGAGGGGACACAGAGGGGGCACAGAGGGGGCACAGAGGGGACACAGAGGGGACGCAGAGGGGACACAGAGGGNGCACAGAGGGGGCACAGAGGGGACAGAGGGGACACAGGGGACACAGAGGGGGCACAGAGGGGGCACAGAGGGGGCACAGAGGGGCCAGAGGGGACACAGAGGGGATACAGAGGGGACAGAGAGGGGACACAGAGGGGCAGAGGGGACACAGAGGGGACACAGAGGGGACACAGAGGGGGCACAGAGGGGGCACAGAGGGTCTGCACATGCCACAGACCACCCTGCTCTTCCTGCAGAGCAGCCCTGCGTGCCCGGCTGGGAAGGGCCCAGCAGCCCTGAAGGTCCTCTGCTCCTCCTGATTTTTCAGGCAGACAGCTCAAATGCTCTCTGTAGACTGAACAGGGCAGGAGAGAGCAAAGCAGCTCCCCGAGCACTGCCAGGGTGTTCCCAAACACCCCGACAGCAAAGGCAGCCACCCCTGTCCCTCCCTCCAGACATCCCACGGAATGTCCCAGTGCCCAAACTGCAGCCCTGCTGAGAGAACCTCACATGGGCTGTGCTAAAAAATCAGAATAAAATAAAATAGTCAAATCCAGCTCTCTCTCAGCACAAAGCTTCCTTGGCTGGAAAACGGCAACTTTTTTCCTCTTTACTACGTAGGTTGAGCCCCTTCTGCTTTATCCTAAGTTACATTCCAACCTTCCACAGATTCTTTATTCAGTCTCGGACTATTTCCAGACTCCTAGAGAGCTTTAGAGCTTGACATGTCAAAACACTCGTTGTGTTTGTGTTTCTAGAAGCTGAGGATGACCCTAAAACTGAGGCCAGGCACTACAAGATGACTTTTACAGTGACTTTACATTGCACAATCTGCTGCAGGAAACCAAGGATAAATAATGGGATGTCTATTCCATATGAGCATGGATGTGAGTGAATCCATCTGTTCATCTACATGGTCAAGGTACCAAATAAAACTGAGCTGCTAACCTACCGTTAGCACAACAGCCAGAATCTTTAAAGAGCAACAGAAAAAAACAGATTAAAAAATGTTAAAGCTCTGTTTTAGCTGCTCTGGCCACCAGCAGGAAACTTACTGAATAGAGGCACACAAAAGAAATGACAGTTTTTGAAGAACAAGAAAGACTTCTGAAAATACAGATGATTTGTATATGCATCAAACAGAAGAGACGTCTCTATACTTTAGCATAAAATGTTAAAAGCTCTAAAAAAAGTCTCTAAAAAAGCTTTGGGGCCTCCTATGGCTACATATATTCCGATAAGACTAATTTGATCTGATTTTGGAAAGGATATTAATCCATCTTGGGAGCTATCTTTGCAGAAGAAGGTGTGGAAATGCATCCAGTCAGCTCCTTCACATGATAGCTGGGAGAGCATACAGAGAGGATGTTTCTACAATAAATATTGAGAACAGAGAGTTTATTGTTTCCTATGCTGCAAAGTGGGGACCTTAAAACTTGGTTCCATAAGCAGCAAGGATAACGGACAGAAAGGCTGCACTGATTACAGCAGCTCTGGATCAACTTCGCAAAATTTGCAACTCTCAGAGGGCCAGAAATGGGTTTCATCAGACAAATCTAGATTGAAGCATCTCTATTTAGACAATTTCATCCAGCGCTGTGCAAGCACAGAGAACAGCAGGAGAGAGAGCCCGAGGTGCAGCCCTGCTCTGCAGTTTGTGTCAGTGACCTGCTGGCAAGGGGCAGAGCTGTTGTGTTTATTTTTTCTTGCTGTCTGCCTTGGGGCAAAAGGTGACACCATTTGTTTCTGTTTAGGCTCCACATTTATTCTGAGCTTTTGGCTCCCTTCTGTTCATTATTCTGGACGTAGAGCTGCTGCAGAGAGCCCAGAGGAGGCACCAGGATGAGCAGAGGGATGGAGCAGCTCTGCTGGGAGGAAAGGCTGGCAG
>VZTG01003064.1:0-46331 GCA_013397845.1 Melanocharis versteri
CCTTACCCATATGACCTCACAAACAGTAAGAATTAGATTTTTAGAAAGAACTTTTTTCCATAAAGTCCATGAAGTCCAAGTTGCAGAGAATTAGATTAAAATTAAAGGATTAAGGTTAGAGATCAATTGGATTCTTATTTGAACTGCAGATGTCTGGGTCAGGAAAAACACCACTGAAATTACTGATATTTTGGACGTAAGAATTCTTTTCTATTGAAACCCTTAAAAATTTTTAAAATCCCCAAACCCAAGCCTAAAAGGAAATCCTAGTGACGCAAACATTCAGCTGGTTCCAGGATAACTGAGAATCTAAAAGTGACCGAAGGAAATCTGGTACCAAACTGAAACCTAAAGCACCTTCTGTCTTTTGACCCCCACATACACCCAAACCCAAAGAAGAGCACTGATAAACCAAACCATTTTTATTAATTCCCACAGGAAGGGAAATCTCTCTCAAGGAGTTCTGTGGGTGTAATACAAACTTATTATTGCACTTAGACTTGGCCTTTCTGGCTGTTGTCCCCTTTTTCGGTGGGAAATTAGGCACCTTTACGAGAGGAAATGTGTAATTTAAAAGGATGGCTGCAGTTGGTGGTACCTGGGCTCCCTCTCCTGGCTCTCCCTGCTTTGCTGCTTTGCAGCTCTTCCTGCTGATTCCCAGACCTCTCCGTGCTCAGTTTTATTCCCCACCACTGTAGAACTAGGATTAGATATTACGAAATCTTTTCGTACTTCCACCGCAGATTTGGGAAAAAGGCGCTTTTCGGGCCGGCCCCCTTGCCAACAACGAAACGATTCCTCTACCCTCCCTGCTCCATGCAGGATCGNTAGGATTAGATATTACAAAATGGGCAGATTTGGGGAAGCAGCAACAGAGCTCTGCCACAGAAACCCATGGAATTTCCCTCCTGCCAGCACCCATCCACATGTTTTTTACCCAATCGTTGGTTTTTTTTAAGTTCTCTCTGCTATATGAAGAGCCAATAAACAGCAGCCAGATTATTTTTTTCTAAAACATCCCTTTGCTCTGTAGGATGGAAAAAATCCTCTAGGAAGGAGATGTTTGCCATCACGTTGCTCTCCTGCTGTAACTGTCTTACTCACTCTCTACACCCTCTGTTAAATTGCACAGCACTTACTCCCAGAGATCCATAACTGGGATATCTCCCCTCTTTCCCGAGTATAAACCATTGCCTCATGTTTTTTGTCATTTTTACAAAGACACCCTGATTGCACACAAAAATCTAGGTGTTAAATGCTCAGTGTATTTTGTTTTATTTTAGACAAAAAAACCTTCCCCCAAAGCTATGAATTGACTGAATTGCTCAATGTTTCTACTCTTCACATTCCAATTTTGAAAGTCCCCAAAAACACAAAGCATTCTGCTCTAAAAATAAGGCACATTCCTATTCCACTTGCCCCCCTCTACCCCCTGAGTTAATTGGCAGATGCTTTACTGTCCCGAGGTTTTATTAATAAACAATATTTCCTTCAAAGCTAATTATAATCTCCAGGCACTTGGCAATGGAGATGTCAGGTGCAAAGGCAGGGAGCAGGTGAGCAGGCAGCCTAAAAACTGTCATTATTTTGTTGGGAAGGAGGAATAAGGGCAATAAAGCCCAACATTAGAGACTCATAAATACAAAACACTCAAGGAAGTTGCCAGGTATATTGAGACACCATAAATAATTCACTGATGCTTCTTTAAAAACCTTATTTTAAAGGTATTATTGTGCAAAAGACACTCAGGTGCTGTTCTCAGGATATTGCTGCTCTGCTGGGGCAGAAGGATCAGAAGATTTGGGTTCTTCCAGTTCTACTTGAAGAACAAAGAATTATTGACTTTTGTGTCAATACCTCACAAAATTGATGGTGCTTTTTTTGAATAGTTTGTGAGGGTTTGTCTAAATGCAAACGAATTGTACTGAAAGGAAACACAACACTTTTAGTAATTAACTCTGTGTAAATTGACTCACAATTAACCTGCCAGAAATACCATAAATGACAGTGTCATGTTGAAAAATATACACCTTGTAGCTTTAATTAATTATGTAATCACAGTTTTTATAACAATTTTAGTTTTGTGCTCATCACAACGAGACCTGGATCATCACCCAGAACTATTAAATCTGAAAAATTCTGCCTGTAATAGCAATTAACATTCAGCCAATCTATTTTAAATATTTAGACTTTCCAAAGCTGACCTTGGAAATGGAGCCTCTGGGATGTGCTCCTGAAACTTCCATCATTCTTCAAGGAAGGTGTAAAACAAAGCAACATTCCAGCTATTCCTGTGTGTCTGCAGATTACAGATATTATTCTATTATGCTTATTTGAGCACTAAGTTAATTTTAATTAGGCTCCTGTGCCTAATTGCTTGGGAAAACACCTCCTAGTAACAAATGCTGCTCCTTGCTACTTAAAAGAAGCTGAATCACAACCCCACATTGCATTCTATAAATGTCTGTGTTATAGCTCATTAGGCTGATATTTTTAAGTTGTTTTAAATGATGTGGCTCTCCCTTTAAAGCTGAGCAAAATGAAGTATTTGCTTTAAAAGGGAAAATTAAATAATGGAAAATAATAATTTATTTCTCTTGCTCTGACAGGCAAGACATCAATTCGATGTTGTTCAGCTTCTGTTTCCATGGTGCTCAAAGCTGCCTTCTCCTCCCAAAACAACAAATGAGTTTTGATTTCTCTTCATTCAATGCGTCATTAATTCCTCCTCCCGGTTTCTATTTGTTTTCCCTTCCTGCTCTCTGGTGCTGGAGTTGGAGGATGTGAGGGTTTTCCCCTGTGGCTTTTCAGCTTCACAGAATGTCTGTTCCAAATTCAATATTATATCCCAAAATTCAATATTATTCCCCAATTCATGCTGACAAGTCCATGCCCAGGAAATACTGGAGTTGCAAATACTCAACTGTGGAAATAACCACAGGTTGAGTGCTGGTTGTATTGTGTCCCCTACTTATAAGGACATTACAGTTGAAGACTTTTGACTATTTGTTTTTGTTGTAAAAACCCGAATCAACCAGCACACTTGGTTTTCTCTGGCATTTTTTGAATCCCCTTGGCCTGATGTGTAGTTGGAGAGAATCACAGTTTCTTTTGGAGTCGAGGTGTGTTGTGATTGAACCAGACATTATTGAAAGGCATCAGATTTGTACATCATATTTGGGGAATTGAAGGTGGTACAATTGAGGAGGAGATGAGAAGGTCAATGAGGGGCAAACAGGGCAGAGCCTGCACAAACAAAACTTTATGGCTTTAAATGGGAGCCTTCACTTTTTGAGAGGCACATCTGGGAAGTTTTATGCACTAAGAAATTTTGATAGATGATATTTTACACAAAAGACTGAGGTTCTGTCCAGCTGCATCATCCAAGGACAAACAGTGTGTCTGGAGGAGGTTCAAGAGAGTCCTCAGCTGTCACCTCAGCCATGGGGATTTTTCTTTATCTACCCTGGACTCCTCTGTGTGCTCTGACCCTGGAACAAGCCTTTGCTTTTGCTTCCCTCTCAGATTGCTTTAAGGTTGCCCTCATTCTCTCTAATTACTTTAAATCACTGGGTTTGATGTCTAGTTTATCTTCCCAAAATGTAACACCTCTGACTGCATCAAATTCCCTCCTTAATCCCCTTGGTACCTCTGATCACTGAAGACTGGAGTTAGATAAACTCTCCCAGGTAGCCTTTGACGTCTTTCCAGAGGCGGATGAATGCCATAAAAGATCCATCATGCTTTCCTTGGTGTCAGAAAGGTTTTCCTATTAAAGATTAGGGAGGCTGGAGATCACTCCAAATCACAATATTGCTCACTTTATAAGCCCATTTTATCCTGTCATCTGGTATTTTGTGTTCCAGTTGTTTTGGAGGAGTCCACAGCATTCATCAATTCCTCATCCTTCAGCCCCTTTGCACATTGGGGTTTAAGCACTGAGTGATTCATTAAATGTCTCCAAAGTCAAGCAATTTATCTTTTTCACTGTATTTTATTGTCTTTATTTTCTCTGACATACAAACCTCCAGCACAACACTGAGTTCTGCTTACTTTAAGAGCTGGTGCCTCACAATGGGATCCTGAAGAAAGAAATCCTTGGGTAGTGAAACTCCTCTATTAAAATACTATTTAAAAAAAAAGGAAAAAAGAGAAAAATGTAGAGCCCAAAACACAGTTTCAAGGTCCAAAAGATTATTGTTGATTATTTCTCAGACTCAACACTGAGCTTTCCAAGCCCAAATCCTTATTTATATAATGCAAGCCTCAAAAGTGGGGAGAAGAGCATCACTTTTAAATCCCCAAAGCCCACATTTGGGAGACCAGAGAGTTGATTTGAGGTCCAAACCCACTCCCTGGGACTACAAAACCATACTTGTAAGCTCTAAGGCTTACGATTTTAAAGCTCAAAGCCTCATTTAAGGGGCCCTGAGCATCATTTTTCAAAAGCCTGATCTGGAATATTGGTGGGACTGTGATGTCACACAAAGCCTGTGACACAGTGGGACAAAAGGGGCCGCAGGGAGGTGGGTTCTGCACTCTGGAGAGAGCCCAGAGGGTGAACATCCTCACCACTGAGGACATGGCTGTCGACAGTGGCATGAGCCCAACCCAGATGGACTTCTGGGATGGGATGGAGTCCGTGTTCATGATGCCCAGCATCACCCCCACAGGTACAGGCAGGAGCATCGCTGGAGCCACCCTCTCATGGATGTGGGGACAAGACTCAGCACTGACCCATGTCAGGCTGGGGACAGCAGTGACACACACCCCAGGGGTGCTGAAAGGCTGAGAGCCAGCAGAAGCACAGCATAACCTGGTATTTCCTTGTTTTCCAGAGCGAAAGGCTGTCTGGGATGCAGTGGCTGGCTATGTCCAACAACAGCTGTTGCTGCACAAGGTGGGACAACACCCACATCCTTCTTTGCTCACCCAGAGAGTTCCCATGGCCCTGGATCATGGTCTCCAGTTCCTCTTGCCCTCCTCAGAGTGCAGGAAACCCACCCCAAAATCCCCTGCTGAGGGCCAAATGGAGCTTGTCCAACGGTGGTATCACCTCTGGGAGGTAATATTGTACCACGGGGCTGATCCAGGTCACTGGAGACCAGGGGTACCCTTGAGCTGCCTCTATCTGCCCTGACTCCAGCATGGATTTTTTTGGTGGGGGAAGGGAAAGGAGAGGCCCCAGTATCTCCTCCCCAGGGCTCTTCTCACTGCCCTGACTTCTGACCAGTGGGAGTTGGCAGAGTTCAGTCAAAGGCACCATCCCTTGATGGAACCATCCTTAGCTCTTCCCTCTGTCCAATTCTCACCCTTTGGGGCTTTTCCTTCTGCTCCAGGGGATTCGAATTCCCACTCTTGGGTCCTTTGATGTGGTCCATACAGAGACCCTGGTGGGGAACAAAACTGTGATCCTGCAGAGGCCAGTGTTCCACCTGGCCAGGAATCTTGGAGGAGTTCAGAACCTGGAAAATAAGGATGATCTGGCTGGTAAGACAGAGGATTTAACCCTGTAGGCCCAGGGTGGAGGAGGCTATCACACCACATTTCTAAAAGCATCTCCTGGGAAACACCTTTGGCCAATCCCTGGGGAAGTGCCTCCATCCCTCTCCTGTGGTTTTCCAGAGGGTAAGCAGCTGGAGCCTCTGAAATATGCCAAGGTGGCAATGGAGGCCTCTGTGTCCCGGAGGAAAGTGGAGTGCTGCATCCTTGGCACCACGTCCCTGCTGTACCACTGCCTGGAGAAGGGCGTGAGTGTTGCCTTTGTCCTGAAGGACGTGGGTGTGCTCCTCATTGAAGGCAGCACAGTGCAAATGAGATTCTACCTGGACTTCCTGGAGAAAGTGACTGGGGAGAGGATCCGAGACAGGGCTACCCTCAAGGTGAGCCTTTTGTTTCCCCCCCTGCTTGGGCAGACCCACAGCAGTTGCCCAGCACTGCTGGCACATGGACACTGGGATGTGGCCAGGGGCTCTGGCCAGCCAGGAGCATAATTCCACCAGTTCTACCTGCCCTGAACTCCTCCTTTCCTGAGTGCCTTGGCCACATTGAGGATGTGCTGGCACCTTCATGTTTCTGTGCTGCAGGCTCTCCAGCAGCTGGACATGGTGGTGTCCCGGGTGGTGCCCATTGCTTCCCTGAGCTTCACTGGCCGTGTCATCGTCTTTCCCAAGTGAGTCAAACACCCTGGCAGCTTTGGCCTCTGGAGAGAACTGGGAGCAGTTTCTCCTCATGACCACAATTGTCCTGCAGAGCAGTGACTCTCGTTTGTGTCTGCCTGCTCGTGATCCCTGTGAACAGACCTGAGGGGACAGAGGGAGGATTTTAGGCAACCCTTGCTTCCCCATCATGGCCAGAAATGGTCCTGCGTGACCCTATTTCCCAGGACAGTCCTTGGGGTTGGGGCACAGATGACTTGGGAGGACAATGGCCTTTACCCCAGTGCCAAACTCACCTGTGAGCAGGGGCCAGAGCTCGTGGAGACGTGAGTCAGGATTGTGCTCTTTGTCTCCAGCTTTGAACAGACGTTTCTGCCCACATCACTGCCCAGGGATCATCTCAAGGACTTTGGATTTGCTCCTGGGGAGGACAAGAGGAACAAAATAGGTTTGCCACCCATCAGGCGAGGCATGGAAGGTAAAGCAGCTCATTTCCATAGCACAGGCAACTGGTGGCTATGATCTGATGGGAGAATCCCCGGCCATGATTGTCACAAGGATCTGATTGTGCCAAAGCTTGGTGCCAGCTTGTCATGGCCTTTTCTCCTCAGGTTGGCTCCACAAGAGCTGAGCCCTGGGCTGGGAGATGCCCAAGATGCTTATTTCTGGTTCAGCAGGAGAGTGGGGATCCGAAGGCCCATACTTGCTCCTTGAAATTACCTCTGCTTTCAGAAGAGACTCTGTCCCAAACCTGGCACTATGGATGGGAGGCTGCCAGGCCTCTGGAGACAGCGGTGTGAGAGGAGTGGGAATTCCTTCTTGGATGTGTTGGGAAGAGGCCTGAGCATCGCCACGTGTCACTTGTGACCAACAGCATCACAGCTGTGCTGTTCTGACAAGCTCTGTCCTTCCTGATTCCAGGGAGACTTCCTGGCCTGCCTGTGCCTGCTCACCAGGGTTCCACTGACAAAGCAGGAGAGCAGCTCTGGGATGAGGAGGCGATGGAGATAAGGGACAGCTCTCGGGTTAGGTGAGCCTGGAGGCTCAGGGAGTGGGGCCTTTTCCTCATCCAGCCAGAGTTTGTTCCCCAGCATATCCACCAGATAGACTGGGGCTGCTGGGAGCCCCCCATGTCACAGGGCTGGTTCCTCTGCATCCCTCCAGAAGAGCCCCTCATGACAGCTGGAGCCATGTATGGCAGCCAAGGATTCCAGCTCAGGGGTTCCAGCCAAGTGTCAGCCAAGGGTTCCAGCTCAGGGGTTCCTCTCCTGAGCTGGGCACAGCCGTCGGCTGAGGGGCACGTAGCTCCTGTGGGCAGAATGTGGCCCCAGAACCCTCCCAGCTTCACTCAGACCCCTCCTGCTGTGTCCTTCCAGGAAGCTGCCAGTGATCCCAGGGGCTGCTGCTGGAAGAAAGCAGCCTGTGACTGGCCAAGCCAAGGGCAAATCTGTGCCCAAGGGCCAAGTGTCGAGGCAGAGCAACAAAGAGGCAGCAGCAACTCAGAGGGGCAGGGGAGGAAGAGAAGAAGGAAAAGATCCTCTTGGGAGAGAGGGAGAAAAGAAAGTTCAACTTGGAAAAGAAGGAGAAAGAAGGGAATCTCTTGGAAGAGGAGAAAAGAAAGCTCATCTCGGAAGAGAAGGAGAAAGAAGAGATTCTGTTGGAAGAGAGGGAGAAAAGAATGTTCAGCTTGGAAGAGGAAAAAGAAGAGATTCTCTCAGAAGAGAAGGAGAAAGAAGGGATTCTGTTGGAAGAGAGGGAGAAAAGAATGTTCAGCTTGGAAGAGGAAAAAGAAGAGATTCTCTCAGAAGAGAAGGAGAAAGAAGGGATTCTGTTGGAAGAGAGGGAGAAAAGAATGTTCAGCTTGGAAGAGGAGAAAGAAGGGATTCTCTCAGAAGAGAAGGAGAAAGAAGGGATTCTGTTGGAAGAGAGGGAGAAAAGAATGTTCAGCTTGGAAGAGGAGAAAGAAGGGATTCTCTCAGAAGAGAAGGAGAAAGAAGGGATTCTGTTGGAAGAGAGGGAGAAAAGAATGTTCAGCTTGGAAGAGGAGAAAGAAGGGATTCTCTCAGAAGAGAAGGAGAAAGAAGGGATTCTCTCAGAAGAGGAGAAAGAAGGGATTCTCTCAGAAGAGAAGGAGAAAAGAAAGTTGGACGAGGAAGACAAAAAGAAGCAAAAGATGCTATTGGAAGTGAAGGAGAAAAGAAATTTTGTCCCAAAAGAGGAGAAAATAAAGTTTCTCCTAGAAGAAAAGGAGAAAAGAAAGCTCCTCCCAGAAGAGGAGAAAAGAAAGTTCCTCTTGGAAGAGAAGGAGAAAAGAAGTTTCGCCTCAAAAGAGAAGAAGTGAAATATCTCATTGGGAGAGAAAGAGAAAAGAAACTTCTTCCTGGAAGAGAAGGAGAAAGGGAAGTTCCTCTTGGGAACACAATGCTGCCATGGAATGCCCAGGCTAGGAAGCCTCAGGATTCCAAGGTGTTCATCCTGCAGCAGCCAGGGGCCGAGGCAGCGCAGGGTCTGAGAGCCAGGCCTGAGGCCTTCTGGTCAGTGCTCAAAGAGCCCCAGAAGAGCATTTTGGCAGGCTACAGGTTTGAGTCCTCCCGTCTGCTGCCCCCCCTGCCCCCACGGGGTGCCGTGGCTTCACAGTTGCCCATGCTGAAGAAGAGAGAAATGGTCTCCAAGGGCCCATGGCCCTGGGTGGAGTGAGCAGGGATGAGGGTGAGCAGCACCTGAGATGGCAAAACAGGGATGTGGTTGGAACAGGAACTGCTCTTCTGGGAGGCTGTTTCCTCCTAGGAATGCAGAGTTAGTGAGGGGATCTTCAAAGATCCATCAGTTCTGGTGTACATCATGGCCAAGGTACCACTGTGGGCTCATCCATCTCCAGGGCCGAGGGACTCCTTTTCCAACAAGAAGGAGCCTCAGGACACACCCTGGCGAGGCTTTCTGGGGTTAGAGAAAGCCTAACTCAGCACAAGGCTTCTCTTTAGATCCCCACTGGGAAGACAAAGCCTCTCTGGGAGGATCTGGCAAAGCTTGGGAACAAAGTGCTGCTGCTGGACAGGCTGCAGAGAAGGGAAAGTAGAGGGAGAGAAAGAGTTGCCCTCCCGTCAGTGTCCTGACTTGAAGCCATTCAGGAGAGGCTGTAGGGCACTCCCAGGACTGTCCCCTGGAGCAGGGAGCCTCACACGGTGTGAGATTCCTGAGTGAGACCAAACCCCATCCCAAGTGCTGCTCCTGACTGCTGTTGGGATGAGAGCATGCACGCTTCTCCCAGCAGGCAGTAGGTGCCTACCACCACCACAATGGGAGATTTTTATTAAAAGAAAAATCCCTGAGTAGCAAATTAAACAGAATTCACTGTTTATTGCACAACCCATCCCTTGCACACCTGCAATATCAATTTCTCGTCCTCCAGTCACTTAGGTTTAAGCACTGATAGTTTCAATAAATGTCTCCAAAGTAAACAATTTATCTTTTCCACTGCATTTTATTGTCTCTATTTTCCCTAAAAAAATCTCCAGAACAACACTGAGTTCTGTTCACTTTAAGAGTCTCTGTAAATATGGGGTATTTTTACAGAAAGATGCACCTGAAAATACTTTTATGCAGTATTCAAAATGGCACTGTGTTTTATGGGAATTCTAGTGAGTTTCCATTTGGCTTTTATAGTGTTATGTATTTCCAGTTAAGATGTTCACCCTGTTCTATTATTCAGGACTAGTTTTGTTTCATTTCACATTTTTAACCCAGTTAAAATATGGGATATGGCCACACATATTTAAGAACTTAATGTGCCAGAAAGGAAAATATACAAATACACTTATTAAATGCTGGAAAGAACCAACAAAGCTGCTCAGTGCTTTAAAAAATTTACTTTAGTGCAAAGCTCCTGCACTGCCTACCTGACATCACTTAGGGTCATGGAATGGTTTGGGTTGGAAGGGATTTTAAAGCCTACCCAGTGCCACCCCTTGCCATGGGCAGGGACACCTTCCACTATCCCAAGTTGCTCTATGCCCTGTCCAACCTGGCCTTGGACACTTCCAGGGATGGGGCAGCCACATCTTCTCTGGGAATTCCATTCTAGCACCACACCACCCTCAGAGGGAACAGTCCCTTCCCAATATCCCATACAACCTTGTCCCCTGGCAGTCTAAAACCCTCACCCCTGGGCCTGGCACTGCAGACCCTGGTAAAGACATATCTCTGGGCCTTTCCCATGAGCCCTTGTATCCACTGAAAGGGTACAACAAAGTCTCCTGGAGCCTTTTCTCCTCCAGGCTGGACACAGGATTTCTGTTCCAAATCTCGCAGGGTTTCTGTTCCAGGAAGCTGTTCCAGACCTGGGATCATTTCTGAGGCCTCCTCTGGACCTGCTCTGACAGGGCTGGGTCTTGCTTGTGATGGGGGGAGCTGGACGTAGGGTGTCCACAGAATGGACCAGAGAGCAAGAATTCCTTCCAATCCAAAACTTTCACACAGACCATTGTGCTGCTTATCTTTATTTAGACTTCTACCACTAATTCCTGGTCTCCTGTCTCACTGTCCAGGAGCTCAGAATTGGCTGTCAAAGCTGTGAGGCGCCTGTGGAGAGAGAGGAAGCTGCTGAAGCCCTGCCATGGCTGTGTATGTGGTGAGTGTGAGGGTGTGGAGCAGTGCTGGACATCCCATGGGATGTGGACACCCAGGAGCTGAGGGCATAGAGAGTTCTGGGCAGAGCATGGGGCACCAGCACAAATCTCTGCTGAGTTTGGCCAGTGACCAACTGGGTACCTAGAGCTCTGTATCTCAAAACGCATCATGGCAGGTTCAGCCACCCAGCACCAAAACTTGGCAACCCCCCACACCCCACAAGTCACTCACTCCTTTATGTCCTTTGCCCATGCAGGAGCCACCTTGAGAAGCAGCAGAGCAATCAGGCTGCAGACCACAGACACGAGGAAGGCTCTTATAAAGACGCTCCAGGTGATTTTAGCATTGACTGTGCCTGTGTTTGCCATGCCCTCTGCAGTATTTGGGTCTGTCTTGGCGTCCTCAGCACTGCTGAATCTCTTGTCCACACCTGTAGGAAATCCCCAGAGCTCTGAAATCCCTGGGAATGGGGTGTGAGGGGTGGTGGGCATCTCACTGCACACACAGAGGGTCCGAGTGTGTGCCCCTGGCACAGGAATGGCCACAACCTCCACCCCGAGGGATGGCCAAGGGACAGGGATTCTCTGACTCACCTGTTGGCTGAAGCCCCTCGGTGTTTTCCCCAGGGACTGGCACTGCCTGATGGCCTTCCTGAAGTGCCTCCTTATCCACAGGCTCGGGTTCCAGCACTTTAGAGAGAAAGTGTGCCGGTTTAATTCCAAGTCACCCTTCCTCATGGGAATCTGAAAGCCCAGCTCCCCAGCTCCTATGGTTAAGAGTCACTTGTACCTGGAAGTGTTTCCTTCAGTAAAGTCATGAATTCAGACTGTTCCATTAATGGCCAGGAAATGTTTCCCAATTCAGTTTCATTCTTCAGACCTTAAAGGAAAGAATGAAAAATTTCCACCACAGAAATCCCTGGAATCACCTCTTGGGCTGTGCAGTCGGTCAGGACTGATCAGTGACCCTCGTGGTGCTCGGTCCGGCTAAGGAGCTGGGAAAGCCCAGGGACACCAGACCCCCATGAGGAGCTCCCGTCACACTCTGTGGCATTCCTTGTCCGGGCTGACCAGCAGCACAGGCAGGGGACCATGGAATGACCCGGCACAGCCAGGCAAGGCTGGATTCTCGTACCTGCAGGCGCCTCGCTCACATCTGGGCCTTGAGCTGGCAGTTCCCAAAACAAATCAAAAGCCATGTAGGGTCCAAGAGAGTCAGATCCAGCACCTGGATCTCCATTGCCTCCAGCCACAGCTGTGAACAGGACAGAGAAGCTCAAATGAAATATTTCCATGTAGTTTCCATGGCAGGAACTGTGGTTGGAACATGGAATGGCTCTGTGGACCTGTTTGTCCCTTCCCCTCTGGAGCACCATGCAGGCCGGTTACCAGGTGTCTGACCCACGATGATCCAAAAAAAACTGTGCAGGAGCTGTAAGGAGCTAAACCCAACCCCAACAATCCTGCTGGCATTGCTCTTGGAAGCAGCTCAGGGCCCTGGAATCTGGGCAGGAAAGCTCTGCATAGCTGTGTGTTCTGGGGCCATACCCGAGCCAAACCTATTGCCTCTCTGCTCTGCTGCACACCTGGGCATCAGCCAAAAAAAGTATTAAATTTCCTATCAACAGGATATTGAAACCTAAATGGTCCTTGAAGGGACCTGTGGGACCTGCCCCACTGCCCCTTCCTGCCCACCTACCTGCTCCTGATGGTCCTGACTCACCAATGGGGAACTGGGCCCTGGGGGAACTGGGGGCCAGCAGGGCTATCAGGGACAACAGGATCACCAGGGACACCAGGACTGTCAGGGCTCTCTGGACAGCCAGGAGGACGATGCTGGCCATGGCCCACCGTGTCCACACCATGATGGGGCCGCAGTGGCTGCTGAAGCCTCGCTCGCCTGCACTGCACGCCACAGCCCGGCTGTGTGACCCCTCGGGGGCTGTGTGACTCCTCAGGGGGCTGCGTCAATGCTCAGGGGGCTGTGTGACTCCTCAGGGGGCTGTGTGACCTCATGGGAGGCTTCTACCACCAACATTCCACTGTCTCCAGGGGAGCCCCAAACGTCCCACAGGTGCCTGGGACAGTGCAGGTATGGCCCTATCCCAGCCCACCCAAAGCTCTCTGCTCTTGGAAACTCTGCAGAGGTTACCTGCAACTTCACCTGTCACACTTCCGCAGAGCAAACCTCAGATCAAAAGGAGGTGCTCCAAACTCATGGTTTTTAGCTGTTTGATGGAAAAATGGAGATCAGACTGATTTTTTGGGATTTTTTTTAGTGTTTCTGTCAAGGGTTAGAATTGTAGAATCCCAGAATGGTGTGGGTTGGAAGTGACCATAAAAACCATCTAGTTCCAACTCCCTGCCATGGGCAGGGACACCTTCCACTAAGGAAGGAGATGGGAGATACTTAACACAGCTGATCCTCAGGATACAGGAAAGCAGTGAAGTAACAGTTTAGGAGCCAAAATTTCGCTTGTGGATGTCCAAACCCAAGCGCTTCCCAACACCAGATCCTCCTTCAGCATCGCTCTATAACCTACAACCCCTCTGGGATCACCAAACTCCTCTAGACCCACCACAAAACAACTTTTATCCCTTTCCACCCCACCCCAAAACACACACCACAAACAGATTTAACCTGCAGCTGGTCTCACAAATCAACAGGAGAAGAGCAATCGCCTAATTTGCAGTGGGGAAAAAAGGGGGGAGATAGACCTGCCTAGGGGTGTTGGGCAGATGCCAGCAGGGACCTGGGAACACCTCTGTCTCCAGAGGAGGCCAAGAAGTGGCTGCAGATGCCTGGGAGGAGTCCTTGGCAAGTGCCAGGCATGAAGTTTCCTCAACACACACATGTAGGTCCCTCAGAACGGTCTGGGGGTACTCCCAGGGAATTCCCTGCTCCCCAGGAAACACCAAAATGCTCCTGGAGATGCCCAGAGGAGTCACAGTGAACAATGAGGCACAAACCTGACTCCAACAATGAATAAAGCTCTTCAGGAAGCTGCCTAAGAATCCAATGTGTTTCTACCCAAGACCTCATCTGTTCCCAGGGAAGGCCAAATAAGATGAGACATGGAAGTGATGCAAAACCTGCAACAGGTGAAGGGCTTGTCTGACATCCTGCAAAACAAAATGTCTTTGATGAAGGCTTTCCCTGCTGTTTTTGATACTGGGTTCAACAACTGCTTAAAACTGCGTTTTCATTACCTTTAGGAAGTTTGCTTACCTGATGTCCTTTTTCCTGACATACTCTGGCACACACATACACTTCTCGCCTTTCCTGCTAACAACTCTTACCATTTATAAACTTTGCTGTGGAAATTCTGGTTCTCCCTGTTCAGAAGGATCTGGGAAAACTTCACTGTCAGATTTAACATATTAGCTCACTATAACAGAGGCCAGATAAGTTGATTTTGAATTAAATGTTATTAAATATTAACATGTTTACACAGCAATGTCAGCCTGTCATTATACACAACACTGGAGTAGTCCTTAGCTGCTGTCTGCTTTTCCTACGCAGGATTCCAGGCTGAGTTAATGGCCTTTCTTATGGCTTCTCCTAACACAGATGCATTTGGTGGCTGAAAAGCCCTTGGTCTGCCTTAGGGCTCTGTCAAACAAGTTCCTTCAAGCAGCAGTGCAGATGTTTTGAGCAATTTTGTGCTGAAAAAAAGCCAGAGCCCTCTGATGGGCACCAGTCCTGTCTCACCTGGGCAGTGAGGATATAGAAGGCTTTTAGGAAAAAAAATCTGTGTAGGTACCTAATCCTGTCTGGATTCTGCTGTGGGGAAGGTTTTGGCAAACAAAACAATGTAGAATTGGCTGGTTTCATATTAATCCTCAAATCTGTGTGTGTGCAGTGCTGAAACGAGAGTCCTGTTTTGGAGTGAACCAGATCTGGGCATGACGCTTGATCACACCCCAAAACATGTGGCAAATATAAGCTGGGAAGGAGCAAAAAACTGAAGCTTCAGCTTGCACAGTAACCATGGTTTTCCTGCAGGGCAGTTCCCAAAGGGAAGCCCAGGGCTGATTTTCTGTGAGCAGAATTAGAAATGTCAGCTGGTCCTCTGAACTACTGGAGAATTTTCTCCACGGTCGAGAGGAGGATTCATCTGTTGGCAGCTGGGCCTGGTGAGAGCCAAAGGTTATGCTGTCACTGCAGTAGAAAGGTAGGGGTTTAATAATGAGAAAATATTCATTAGGCAATTTAGATTTGGTCCAGTCTGACTTTCCAGCAGTGCTGCCCTCAATCCCCCTCTCTGAACCTTTCCCTCTGAGCTCAGAGTTGTGTTGATGACAGTGTGGGCAGCATACAACCAAAGATCTGCCTTTCCTTCCCACATTTATCTGCCTTTGATCAGTTTGGAAGGATTTAATCACTCAGTTAGAAAAAAGATTTAATTAGTTTGATAAAATTGGAGTTGGTTTGCATGTTCTTGCTCCCTGGGCTATCGCTGTCTTTTCTCTTGTGTTAAGCAAGTCAGTGCACAATATTGCATCACTACCATGTTCCTGAATGTTTGTTGAGGTGTCTGTTCTTAGGGGATGCCCTTGCACTGGGTAAATATTTAAGGATCACAATAAAAATCCATTTTGTTTAATTAGTGCTTAAATTATGCTGGGAATTACCCAGAGCACAGCACATTTGTTTCTGCAGTGAGCAGTTGCGAGTCAGTGTCAATATAGGAAGTCTGAGATAATAACAGAATAACTCATAGCCCAGAAATCTGCAAGACTCCAAAGTAGAGTTTATTTATAGTGGAAATGCCAGGTAAGGACTACCCCAACTCTCCCAAATGAAATGCCCAAATTCATGTGCTGGGAATGCAAACTGCAGAAGGCTTCTTCCCAAATTGCCTGCTTTGCTGCAGTGGATATTTGCTCTGGGAGACTTGACAAAGCTGTGCAGCCTCAGAGGTTGATAATGGATGATCTGATTTTGTGTTCATGGCAGGAAAATAAAAATCAGGACTCCTGTAACATTGACAGGCAGCCTTTCTGCTCTTGTGCTTGTCACTGCACTGTAATGTTTTAGCAAGTGTTAGAAAATAAATGTAGGTTTTGATCCCAGTTTAACACAGTATCAGTGTAATGTATTCACCCCCTTCATCATTGTTTGCATCTAGGGCAAAGTGATGGGAAGGAGAACAGAAGATCTGACTCGTAAAATGTATTGGTTTTCAAATTTTTCATTTCTAAATAATGTTTCTACCAAAAGCCACTTATCCTGGGGGGAAGAAAAGGTTTTCCTACATCATAATTAGCACTAGAGCACTGAAAAATGCAGTATTTCCAAGCAATTTGTGTTTAGGGGTGTAAGAACATTTTAAATGTCATGAATTTTGGAGAAGGCAGAATGTAGAACAGATATGTGCAGGGTTGCCAGACAGTGTTTACTAAACCAGATGATGTTGAGTTTTGTCTGATGCTTTTTGTTTCTCACAGGCTGCAAAACCCTTTTGTCCAGGGCATCGCTTTCACAAAATTCCCCCTGCAGAGACCCAGGAGTTGCAGGATTCCCTACAAAGCAAGGGAATCATGCTCTGGTTTGGACTTTGACAACCAATTTGGGCTGGTGAGAGAATCCCAGACTGGCTTGGGTGGGAAGCTACCTTAAAGCCCACCCCCTGCCATGGGCAGGGACAACTTCCACTATCCCAGGGTGCTCCAAACCCCGTCCAACCTGGCCTTGGACACTTCCAGAGATGGGGAAAAAGGCTTTTTATTCAGCTTATTTAAAGAACAAAGATTTTTATTTGGCTTTAGCACTAGATGGGGCTAAAGGACTAAGAAGAAGGAAAAAAAACCCCACTGGCTGAGCTACAGGATGCGTAAACCCCCGGGAAAAGGGGAGGGAAAAGCCAGTGGGGGCAAAGAATGCTGTTGGAGCCCCTTCACTTGCTCAGCTTTGTGATAGGAACCAGACCCTAACTCTGCAGGTGATGGGTTGCCAGCACTTGTGAAGGGTCAGTGAGATGTTGTGGAGTGGGGTGAGGTGTAAGCCATGAGTAGGATACGTTGGACAGCAGCACTCAGCAGGTGGATCCCGGTTTCTGACAAATCTTTTAGCGGACCCTTTCCCTGCATGTTATAAAGGGCCTTCAAAAACCTCCTGTTTAGATTGTTGCTCACTGGAATCTCCCCTCCTGTCCCATCCAGGTAAAAAAACTGTTGGTTATCAGATAAAACAGGGAAGTAACACTTTATTTTCAAGTACCACACCCCTGTTACAGTTAAGAATTAACTGTTACAGTTAAGAATTTTAACTCTCCTTATCCATCCTATTGATGGCTGAAGAAGGCTATCTGGAACGGAGGCTAGACAGAGTTAAAAGAATAAAGTAGATATTTACTGAAAGGCCTCCACAGGACACACCCTGGGCAGTACAAGAGTCTGGCCAAGACTACACCCAAGATGGATGACAGGTCACTCGTTCCCCACCCTTTTTATGAGTTTTGGCCCATTTACATACTCGGGCCAACCGTCTAACCACAGCCTTAGTCCATGTACTCCCATCCTTCCAGTTTGTCTCTCTTCAATTCATGACTGTTTACATTCTTGGGGCCTGAAGCTGCAAAATGTCCTTGGTTCTTAGGGCTGGAAAACAATTTGTTTTGTCTAGACAAGCTATGAGGAGAACTTGTTAGCACTCCACATGAAACCCAGAGTTACACACTAATTGTCACGATCCGCTAACATGAGCGGGGGTCGTGATGGTTCGTTATCCTGATCTCAGAGTGCAAAAGAAAACACAAACNAACCTGTTCAGCTTGCACACCTGCAGATAGTTGGCAGACATCCCACCTCTGGCCTGGCCAGGACTCCTGTGCCCTTGTCCCCTTAGGAGTTTTTAGGGTCTTTCAGTCTCTGTCCTCGTTGATGATCGTGAGACAGATGAGGGATCTTCGGACCGTCTCTTACACTAATGCAGCACAAAATCTGAAAAATTCGAAAGCTAAAACTAAAGGTATCACTATTGCAAATTGTACTTATCAATCCTATTGCAAACTACCATTATCAATCCTACTGTAAACTATCCTTATCAATCCCATGGCAAGGATCTGCTGTTGCAGCAGATTTTGCCTATATTAACCTGAGTATTTGTGTGTGCAAACAAAGATTTCAGTAAAACTCAACAACCAGCTGTTTTCTCATTTGCTCCATGAGTATAGAAACATGTAATGAAATTGCTTATGGTTTAGTGATTTGTATGGCATAAACAATATTTCCCTTCTGTCAGACTTGGGCCAATATTAAATTGCTTGAGGATGTTGGCGTGAGAAAACAAACCCAAACAATTTAAATTAAATGCCTAATGTACCTGGGGACAGATTATCTGCTCTGCTTCCGTCTTTCCTCTAAATCTTCTCACAGTGGGGGTTCCTGTTTGTTGTTCAGTGTTTTATTGCACAAATGCTTCAGTGCCAAGGAATAGCACAGGGATGAAGGTATGGGCATTTTTCGAGGGAAGCAGCAAAGTGTCATGGGTTGACCATGAACCAATTCTAGAAGTTGGACACGCCTCCAGATCCCATATTTAAAACGGAGAAAACCGTGAAAAAGTCTCTTTTGCTTCCGGCTTTTGAACAGGTAACTGGGGAGCCCGCGTGGTCCGGCGGGGCCCGGCCCGGCTCGGCCAGGGCAGCCCGGCCCGGCCCGGCCCGGCCCGATTGGCCCCCAGTGCGGCGCGGACTTTTAAAATCTTGTTGCTACTGGGCCCATTGTCTCCGCGGGACCCTGGCGAGGCCGGGCCGGGCCGGGCCGGGCCGGCTCCGCTCCGCTCGGCTTCGGGCAGAGCCGAGCCGGGCCCTGCTCAGGCCACAAGCCGCTGAGCCGGCCTGCCGGCGCCGCAGAAGATCATGCGGCTGAGATCGGGGGCAGGTCTGCAGCCCGAGTTGAATGCAGCAGGGGCCGGAGTAGCAGCCGTGCAGCCAGAGTGACTGCCGCCATTCTGACCCAGTCCCTGAGATCTTGGCACAGCTCCCCCAGCGCGGCCCGAAATCCTACGCTTCGATTGTCCCGCCAGCCTGAAATCCTACACTTCGATCATGCCGCCCGGCACCGGATCACCTGACCATCCGCAGAGGCCCAGACAGGTATTAACTCTTTCCGTGCACAGATAAAACTTACAGATACCAATCCTCCGTCGAATACGAGAGAGGAGAACGGTGAAAACACTTGAGGAGGACAACATGGAGACTCCAAGGTCAGTGAGGAAGGCAGAGTCAAAGCCTGGAAAGAGGAGAATGAGGAGATGTCCCAAGGTCTCAGGACTGAAATTCTTTTGTAGGCCATGATGAAGACATGAACAATCAGGCTGTTATCCCTGTAACTCATGAAAAAGCATGGGGGGATGAAGCGTTCAAACTACAGACACGAGCAAAGGCACCCGTGCTAAGGCCAGCAGATGTTGACGTGACTGTGATCCAATGAGAAGCTTGAACAGAGAGAGAGATAAGGTGAAGAAGACCCTTGCCCCAGGGAAGAAGGGGGAGATCTCTATTTTCAGAAATGAAGATGATCTCAGAGATAATGAAGAGAACCTTTGCTCCTGAACAACTCATCCTTAAAAGTGTAGCCCATGGACCAGTGGCCCACAGAGAGGGTTGTAGGAAGACTACCAGACGTGGGAGGGACTCACACAGTGCAAGCAGATTTCCACCTGGGTGCTGCTTTGTTGTGACATAAATCTACGAGAGAACTGTTTCTTGTGAGGAAGTCTTCATGGCATAGCAAGAGAGACTTTTCTTTCTCTGAGTGAACTGGAAAAAAGACAATTTTAGAAGTGATAAACTGACTGAGGGGTCCAAGTTTGGTCTATTTACATTGTCAGTGGGGAAAGAAAGATGGGAAGTGGGGGGAGGAGAAGTGTTCTTAAGGTTTATTCTGATTCTTATTATTTTCCTTTTAGTTCTATTAATAAAGTTTTCTTTATGCTCTTTAAAGTTTTGAGCCTGCTTTGCCTCCTCCTAATCTGTATCTCACAGCAGAAATAGAATTGATGATTTTAGTGGGTGCGCTAATGTTTAACTAGTGCTTCAAACCAGGACACAAAGAAATTCAGGGTCCTTTTAAACCTGCAGTTTCATCATAGAAGAAGAAAATATCCTGAGTTGGAAGGGACCCATAAGAATCATTTGAGATGTTGGAACAAGCTCTGAGAAAAAAGACAGAGCTCTGGGACATGGGAAACAACCAGAGCTGAGGACAGCAAGGAAGGACTCGCTCCTTGGGGCAAGGAGTTTTTGAGTGCACAATTCTCATTTCCCTCAGGATGGCTCTGAGCTAGCTCCAGCTTGGATGTTCTGGACTTTGCAACTGATCCATTTTTGGCATGTGAATTTACCTTCCTTCTTTTGTCCATCTTGAGTATAAGTGGCATGGAGATGTTTGTGTGGACCAGGGACTGCCTTTGTCTTGTGCCTATGCAAAGATCTCTGGTATTTAACATCCCAGAGAAGCTGTGGAAGTCCCTGGATCCCTGGAAGTATCCAAGGGAGCAACCTGGGATAATGGAAGGTGTCCCTGCCCATGGCAGGAGGTGAGGCTGGATGGGCTTTAAGGTCCCTTCCCACTCAGACCACTCTGTAAAGCAATGATTCATTCTTTTATTTGCCAAATCAAGGGCTTGAAACCTTTACAAATGAATAGCAAGGAGAGTCTTTGCATCCAGCAAAAAAAGGAGGAAACTCAGGACATAGCTGCAAAAGCTGGCGACCTTATGGAATCCTAAACTCCGCTTCCCTGCAAGTGAAGCATGTGGCACTAAGACCACAAACCATCCCCTCAGGCTGTGCCAAATAGATCTGTCAGATTTCCAGCACCAGCAACATCCCTGTGATCACTAGAGTTGCAATCAATTCACTTCTTGGTGTGTCCAGCGCTGAGGAAGGTGATTAAACACCAATTAGAGGACATTCCTTTCAAAAACGAGGGTTGGGAAGGAAAGGAGCTGCTGTTGGAATATCACACTGGCTTTGGCATTAGACAGGCAGGAGCAATACATTAAAGAGAGCAGCAGAAAGTCTGATGCCACCTACGTTCCTCCCATGCAAGTTTTAATTATAGCTCTGGACTTGGCTGAGACATGTCATTGAGCCCCATGTTCAGACAGCTTTTCCATGACTAAAATTGGCTCCCAAGGACGATGTGTGGAGCAGGATGTTGAAACCCAAATGCATTTCAGAGAAGTCATTCTGGGTAAAGCCTCAGAATGAAGCTGAACCTCCCAGCAGGGCACAGAATTTAAGCCAAATTGCAATCTCATTTGATGTATTCCTTGGGTTTTTCTTGGTTTCTGGGTAAAGCAGATGGGAGGCAGCTCAGTTCTAGCAATGAACTTATGACTGCTAGAGCTTTATGTTTTTTGCCAAGAGACAGCTCTAATTGATTTCCTTGCACTGGGAAAAGTTATGTTTGGGAGACAGTGTATTACCACTGATCTAAGGAGAATTTTCGGCTGGGGCCTTCGGCATAGGTGGAAACTTATAATTTAAACAAGCAAAGGGTGAGACTTTGTAATGCTTCACCTGGATATTGCTGTACAGAGGCTTGCTTGGTCTTGAGGCATTGATATGGAAAAAATGTGTAAGAATAAATTTTCTGTCTTTCTCAGATGTGAAATTTGCCTTCGTCCTTCAGTTCTCTCCTGTCAAGTTACTGCATGAGCCCATGGGATGTCAAGAGATGATGTGAGGAGTGACATCAGCTTGGAAATGGAGTCTGGAAAGTTGAAAATAGTCTGGAAGTCCCTATTAACTTATTCCTCTTTTTTTTCCTAAGCCTTATAAAACATTCCATGGTTGAAGCCGAACTCTATGGTAGGATTGAAGTGGCATCAGTTGATTGACTCTGCCAGCATCACCGTCAATCCAAGAGTGGTTAAATGCAGTATTTTGAGTGTGTCCTTTGATAACCCCCTATTAAGGGATTCTTATATTTTGTTTTAAATTTGAACTTTTGTCTTAAATTTGTGATTTTATTTTGTTTGTTTTACAGTTGAACTCTGGGCTTTAGAGATGAGGTGAATTGCTCAAGGTGACAAAATTCTGGGGCAAAGAGGGAACTAAATACTGCCAGAGAAGGACTTCTAATAAATGAGAATATTTTTCATAGAGTCATGGAGTGGTTTGGGTGGAGAGGGACCCTCAAATCCATGTAGTTCCAACCCCCCTGCCACTAGACCTGTTTTTTTTCCTCTGAAAACAAAAAGAAACCCCAAACATTTCTGGATAATTTACTGGTCCAGCCAGCTGGATGCCATTAGGATTGTTTGTTCCCAGTGTCAGCTCCTGTTGTGGGTGTGGAAGCAGATAGAAGTATGGCTGTCAAAGCAGGGTATGTATTTGTGTTTCTTTAAGGCAAGTCCAGTTTTAAAAGACAGAGATTTCCTAAAAGAAATGAGTCCTGAAATCTAAGCCTTGCTGGGTAACTAACCCAAATAACACCTCCCATTATTTAGCTTGTAAGCAATAAAAAATATTCCTGCTCACAATAAAGAGATTTCTCCATATATACTTGTTTCTGCTGTAAAGTTGATGAAGCTGTAATGCACTGCTTAATTAAACATTGCAGGGATATTGCTTTGGAGAGGAAACAAGTAATGAAGGGGATACAGTAAATTTTGGTGATTACAGATACAATTGTTTAGCCCAAGCATTGCATGGTCTGTTTTGCAGGTCAAAAAAAATCCCAAAGAACACAATTTCGATTAAGCTCTGCCTTGCACTGCTAGCAATGGATTAGGCTATTAAACTATATTTTCCCATTAATAAAACAAATGTTAATGCATTGTTTGATGCTAATAATGAAACCATTGTAAGAAGCACAGCTCCTTCCATTAACATTTATCACATCTTGTCAAGGCTGGGGGTGCGTTCAGGGCTTTTTTCATCAAGGTGAATTGGGAAGGCACAGCAGGAACTTGCTGCCCTCTTAGTCTGCTTTGTGTTTGCCATGTTCTCATGGACAAGGCTGATCCAAGGGCTACAGAGAGCTGAACTTTAAATACATTGAACCATCTGCTACTGCACATCACTGGCTTCATTAAATTTTATTAATTCTTAGCGGAGTGAGACAAGGAAGAAACCTCTGCTAAGCTCTGCCTGTTTCTAGAATCTATTAGGAGGCTGGAAATGCTCCACCAGCTCTCATAGTGCTGCACGGATAAAGATCTGCCTGTCCTAAGATTTTTGCACAGCACCTTGTCTCGGGCACAGCCATAAAACCTGGAGTTGCAATTCCCCCCTCTCCAGCAAATCCAGTGTGGTTGGATCTGGCTGCCCGGCTGGGATAGGTGTGTGTGTAGTTATCAGGGTATGGGGATGGTTTAGTACCTTGTCCAGCTGCTAATGGTTTGATTTTTACCTTTTCCAGGTACATGGGAGAAAGTTCAGGAGGAAAAATTTGGTGTCTTCAGGAGGCTCAAACTGGGTGCTTTACTGGGGTGGGGGTGTGTGCATTGATCAGGGCATGGGGATGGTTTAAGGCCTCATCCAGCTGTTAATATCTTGATTTTTATCTTGTCCGGGGACTTGGGAGAAACTCTCTGAGTTCAGGAGAAAAAATCTGATGCCTTCAGCAGACTCAAACTTGGTGTTGTTCACTGCAAGGAGAGGGTCTGGGTTCTCCCCCCCCNCCGTGCATTAATCCTTTTGTCCCTGGCAATTCTGTCAGCTGGCTGGAGAGAGAGCAGGAAAGAAAGCACCCGCACAATGTTTATTCTCCCTGTTGTAAAGCTTTGTGCAGACACTTAAATTGTGGATATTTTAATGCAAACAATGATAGCTGCAGATAAAAGCCAGTGTAAGGGGATGGCTAGAACCTCCCCATCAGTGATGTGGGTGATGCTGCACACAACATTACAAGGGAGAGCAGAGGTCACAGGCAGCTCTCTGAAGCCTCAGCAAAAGATGTTTCCAAGGTCTGCTGGAGCTCTGGGAGCAGGGCCATGCTGCACACAGGTGTCTGTCACAGACAGGATGGCAGCGCCTTCAATCACAAATAAATGAAGTTGAAGGCAAAACAAGCTCCTGGTATGTTGGGGCTGTAGTCACAGCTGTGCCCTCTTCATCCAGAGCAGCGATTTGTGTTAAAAGACTGTGAGGGAAGCACAGTTGGTGAGTCGAAGGCATAAATGCCCATAACCAAGCAGGTTCAAAGAAATGCTGCTGTGCTATTAAGGAGAACATGTCTGAGTCCTCCAGCAGCATGACTGTATCAATTCTAAAATGTACCAATTTACAAATGTGCCTCAAAAAGCAAACCCAGTCATTTACTGGGATGCTTCTGAAGACTGCAGACCTTAATTTGCCTTATCAAAGGATAATCTGCTGTGTCAAGACTTGAAAGAAGGCTTGATTTAAAAAGCAGTTGACGTGTAAATGCTGGCATCATGAGTGGTGCAGAATGATTATTTATTTAAATGCATTTAATGAGTGATTTTGGTAATGTGGCCCTGTATTTGGAATTGCATCAGTGACTATTCCTTCACCAGGACTTAGTCACACACTTGCTGTGTTTTGCTGCCAAGCTTATTTCCCTGCTCTGTGGCAGTCCCCAGTCTCGTGGTGTTAAACACTGGACAAACCCAGCAGGCTCGGCACCCTGAAGCTTTTATTGAGAGCAGGAAAGGGAAGCAGCCTGGGATTTTGTGGTTCAAAGGGCTGATGTGCCCTTCCGTGCTCTCCTGGCAGATTGTTTGGTCTCACTGTTGTCCATCAACAGGGTTTAGGTAAAACCTTTCCTTGTGTGAGCTCCAGGGCACAGCTTGGGAGAGCTCAGCTTCAGTTCTGCCAGTGTTAACAGTTTTGCTTAAACAACAAATTAAACCTCCTCCGACTATTTTGGTGTGAATAAAACTTTCCATTAGGCTGCAAATGATTATTCTGAGTAGGACAAATAAAACAGATTTTTATCTACAGCTTTGATGCCTTCAGCACTCAGCCCTGCCTTTCTGGGTGCAGGTGGAGTGGCTGCCCATTCCTACCTGAAGATCTCCTTCAGGAGCTCCAGCCATGTAGAATTATGGCGAAACTCCACTGTTGTTTGGAATAAAGCTGTAGCAGGGGACTCCTAATCCCTTTTCTCCCCAAGACATTGTTTTGTGTGTTGGGCCACATTAATGTTATATAGTACTAGGTGAAGCAAATACACTGTATTTGAATTCCTGCCCTGTAATTACTCATGACACAGTTCAGTAGGTGGAAATAAACTAAGTTTTGAATAAAATATGGTTGTTTCTGCTAACACTGTAATGCTTAGGCTTACAATTTCCCTCTTGAGCAGTCTTTATTTTTTACTGAAACACTTAAGCGGTCATGTTTGGGTTTTAGTAATCTTTTTTTGTTTGCCGACCTTCTCCAACATATTCAAAGTGTCCCCTATTCAACTCATGTAATTTTAATTAAATTCAATAGAACATTTCTCCTTTCTGTATTAATGTACCTGTGTTGGCTCTTATAATACAGTCCCAAATATTGTGAAATTTAAAATTCAGCTCTTTCATGAAAGAGGGGAACATAAAGAGAATGCAGCTGGTGAAACCAACTGTTGGAGCAGCTGATGAATATAACCTCCTGCTCAGGTACAGAGCGTAAAACCCTGTTGTACAGAGAACTTCCTCCAGATTGAATGAGACCTGAAATCTAATTCATTGTTGAAGAAGGTTTGTGTTTTTAAAAATACTCTCTGCGGAAGTGTTGTGCCTTTCTGCATGGCACAGAGGTGAGCTCTGTGTTACCTGTGTGACACAGGTGATGGACAAGATGGTGAGATTTGCCAAAAATCACATTAAAGACCTTGAGATATTTGGGATTCACCACCACTCAGGCCTGCAGGAGCAGATAGTGGCAGTGACAGTGGCTTTCTCACCCCCACTGACACCGAGTGCTGTAAACAACTTTGCCTTTTCTGACAAACATATAAGGATTTCAGACCACATGTGAAAAGCATCTTTTCTTGCAGGATCTGGGCTGAATGCTGAGTTCCTGGTATCGCTCTGGGAATGAGGCCAGTGGGACGGGATGCTCACCCTTCATGTGGGTGGTGGGGGCTGTCTGAACATCCCGGTTAGTGCATCCCTCCCAGCATCTGAGGTGTCACAGGCACCTTGTCCTCTAATATTCCCAGCAGAGAAGAGCTGCCTCCGAGTGCTGTGGGCTGGACAGGCCACTTCCACTTCCCAGTGCTAGTGAAGTGGTTTGGGTTGCCAGGGGGAGGGAATGGATGAAGAAGTTTGGATGGATCCCCAGCCGATGATTTATGTCAATTATTAGAGCAGCTTTGTGGCCAGATAAGGGGTGGCCTTTTTCACATATCTTTGAAAATAAGATGCTCTTGCTCTGCAAACTTCTTTTTGTGGTTGGTTTGTTGGTCCTGAGCTCCCTAGAACTCTGTTTCAGCCACTGCTTCCCATATGCTCACCTGGCTTTGGGAAGAGCTCTCTGGGCAGCCATCCAAGAGGAGCCACATCTTCCTCTGCAGATAATGGTCTCTTTTAACAGCAGAAAATAATCAAATATTAAAGAGGTTGGATAAAGGCCTTGAAAAGAACAATTAATTTGATTCACTGAAAGTTTGCAGATCAATTTTCAGCAGTGGGCAGCCTTACTTGACAGGCCTAAATGATATTGTCACACAAAAAGGTACAGATTGGAATGTCTGTGTGATCTGTAGATTGTTTCATTGTTCCTTGCTTGTTACATGTGCCTGGTAGGGGAGACTCTTCCATCACTGTGCATCCAGGTGACCTTTAGAAGAACATTGATGGAAACCTGACACCTTCCCCTCTGCACTCACCTCCCACTGCTAAATGTGGAGTGGACCTACGGATTTAGCAAAAAAGGCATTTGTGGCCCATTCTCTCAGCAGTTATTTTTTTCCAGGCTCAGAAGCTGTGCTAAACCTGTTCACATGAACCTCAATGTATTTGCCTTCATTTTCTCTCTGCTCCTTCACTACCAGCTCCTCTGCCCTGTCCAGGAGGACAAAGTCCTGATTTTACATTGGTTTTATGATTGATAGAGAAAAATTCTCTCATATTCAGTGTGAGCTCTACTTTTCTGTAAGAAACTCAATTTGAGCAGTTTCCACTCAACTGTGTGGTCATTCTCTTACAGGTTCTACCTGTTCTTGCAGAAACCTCCAAGGTGAGACTAGAACACAGTGGGTTATTTCTGTTTTAGAATTGTCCATCTCTGTATTAGCTGGTGAATTATTTGCAGCTCAGCTGTTTCCATGTCATTGCCTTAAGTTTGTTCTTTAATAGAGAAGGAACCTGCAATGGCTTTCTTCTCCCTTAAATCTGTATTCCACTGCTGTCTCATCTGTTTAATACATTTCCTTTACAAACCTAGATTTAAGTTTTAGCCTAATGCCAGCAAGAGCTCTGGAAAGATTTATTCTTCTGGGCCCTAATGTGAAATGAGTAATGCTACAACTGGCTCCCTTGGTAGCAGCAACACGTTTTACTACTGATTGTCAGAAACAATAAAAAAGAGAATACGTTGGTAGTTTCTGTGCTATTTGCTTCCTGGGATTTTTGTCCTGGATTAACCTCCACAAATATATTGCATGAGTAACTTTGGAGAAGTTCTCAGAATGTGTGGAGGGGAGAAACAGGGAAAAGAAATGGAGTTGTTGCTACAACTTTTAATAATAAACATCAAGAGAATGAGGGGTTCATGGCAAAGCTGTGGTAGCCACTGTCAGGTGTCCCACTGTGTTTTCCAGAGTAGAGAGATCATCTCTCAGCATGGAATTTGCACATCCATAGCTGGAATAAGTTGTGTCTCAACTCGGCCAACACACAACCTAAGTGTGTGCTGCAGGTAAGACTCAATTCAAAGCTTTTTTAATTTCAATTATCTTAAAAAAGCTAAGATTTGTCAAATTCTGGGTTGTAGCACAGCCCAAGGGATAAGGCTGTTCTTTTAAAGCAATGGTTGACCACTTGGCTCAGCATCAGAGGCTGGATTTGTTTTATTAGTTTTGCTGGGAAATGGAAGTGCCTTATGCTCTACTTATTAAATAGATGAACATGGCCTTCTTTTATAGATAAAATTACTGTGAAAATTAATCTGTTACAGCCATCCAAGATCTGAGTGAGTGGACAGAGAAATCTTCAGTGCTGAGTGCTGCTTAGCTTTTACACGGAGTTATAGAAAGATATAAAACGAAAGCTAATGTTTGGATTTCAAATGGAATGGAAATCAAGCCTGATATTTGAAAGTTGGTATAACCCCCTCCTAGAGCAGGTCACTAGTGCTTCAAACTGCCCCACTTTCAGCCCGGTAAAATTCAGGAGTTCTTGTTGTTATTTAAAATACATCAATTACCTGTGAGTGTCAGGAAAGGAGTGAACTGGAGTCGCTGTGAGAAGAGCCTCCGGGGAAAAGGCTCTTTCCTTTTCTCTGTGGGGCTTGGGTGAGGGAAACACCACTTTTCTCCTTGGCCAAAAAAGATTTTCCAGGGCTTAAAGGCCAGGACCGGTTGCCACCTGATTGTGGCAGAGTGGTGTTGATTTAATGCTGTTCCACATTGTCCTTAATGACTTAATAAGGTTTCTAACGCAGTTTGTGCCTTCCTTTCTTCTACAAGTCCCTGCTTCCCTTTGGGTCTTGGCAGGGAATATTATTCTCCCACAGCAATAATCACTGTTTTATCCTTTCCCATCTCCTCTCCCATGCTGTGGCATTTTCTGATTTGTGTGTTGAGCTCCACAAGTAAGTTTTTCAGAGCAGTTTATTTGGCTGTTTTACATCAGTGATAGTGGCTGTGTTGGGAAGCACAACAGACCCAACTGTGATATAATTTCAGTGGAGCTTGGACAGAACTGTCCCATTCCAAGTTTCCCTCCTTGGCTCTGCCTTCGTGAAGCTGCTCTTTGACACCCTCACTGTGCTGCAAAGGACACAGGAAGGATTTTACATTCATTTTACATGTGTTGGACTAAACTTCCAGAGGCTTAAAACCTAATATCCCGCCTGTCCTTTCTATCATTCACTTGAGAAGGATGAAAGGCAATTAAAATCACCAGCAGTGTCAGGAGCATGACAGGAGCTGATGGTTTTGGGTTGTGGAACATTGCTTACGATGGATAGCTCTGCAGAAATTGTCGCATCTCATCTTTGTCTCCTGCCAGAGCTCCCTTTCCCAAAATGCTGCTGGGCTTTCCAAATTGCAATGATTTAGAAACAACTACCTTGTCTAAATTTTTTATTTTCACCCAGGCAAAGGCGCAGTGAAGTGATGTTACAGGCAACTTGTGGCTGTGCCATCCCTGGAAGTGTCCAAGGCCAGGTTGGACAGAGCTTGGAGCAACCTGGGATAGTGGAAGGTGTCCCTGCCCATGGCAGGGGGTGGCACTGGATGGAATTTCAGGTCCCTTCCAATCCAAACAATTCCATGGTTCTGTGATTCTATGACTTAACAGAGCCAGCAGTGCAATGCGGAGAGTGTTTGAGCTCGGAGTTGCTGCTGTCAGCAGTGATTTAACAGTTTATCCAGTTACAGCCCAAAAAGAAAATCAAACATTTTCAGTTTGCTAGAAATGGGAAGCAAACTGTGCATTGCAGCTGTGCTGACAAGTTGGCTGTGATGAGACACCCAGGATGAAATGTAAAATTTGTTTCCTACTATTAAGCCATTTTACTCTGGTAAAAACCACGTGTTGGCCACATCTGGGCACGGCTGGATGAGCAATTATAAAAAGTGGGATGGCTTTTGCCTTGGAGTTTATGGCCTAAATAAATAGTTCACAGCACGAGGGTTGATGTGAATATCTGAGCACTGGCGAAGGAGCAGTGATGCAGAGACATCTGGGCAAGCTGGGTCCCAAAATCAGCCCATTTATAGGTGGGAGTTCATGGCATGGAGAAAATATTAAGTGTGATTTGAATGAAATTCCTTAGTATTATCCCTGGCTCATGTTCAATCCTAGCTTTCCACTTTAAATGTAATTTTTGGAGGACTTTAATCAGGTCTTTAAATAGTCTGCAGCTGTGTGAGCTCTAAAAATAAAGAAAAAAATCAAAAATTGGCTTTGAACACCTGAGTTTGGGATTTGGCTGGGAGCTCTGTGCTCCTTCCTCATCTCTTGTTGGCGTGTACATAACCACGGTTATGATCTGAAAGAGAGGTGTTTTAAAATATCATTTAGGTGAAGTGTAACTCTTATATAACAGAAGGAAATACAGTGGAGGGAAAGGAAGTCAGATTTTACAAAGACACAAATGGTTGCTGGGGCTAGATCTCCAGGCCCAATTTATTTCAAGGTTTGGTGGAGTTATTTGAAAAATTGACCTGCAAACTTTTAAAGAAATTATTTCCTAAATTGGAATAATTCTGTGCTCAAAATCAGCTGAAGACTGGAGCTTGTGAGAGTAAATTATGCTCCTGGGAATCCTGGTATTGCTCTTAGCAAAAGAGATTTATAGAGAGAGCAATGAGTGGAGATAGATACAGTGAACTCAGTCTTTGGGAGCTAAGACTGATTTATAAGTTTTGTTTTTACAGTTTGTGCTACCATCAGTACCTAAAGATGGATTTATAGTTTCCTAAGTAAATTCATCACCATGTAGACAGGTTTGTGGTTTTTTTTTTTGTTTGTTTCTCTTTTGCAGAGGGGGAGATCTCACTGAAAAATCAAGCTCATGTTTTGACTTGGAATTTTTTCCCCCTTAAATAACCAAAACAGATAAAGAAACCCCATTTCCATGAGTTTGCAGGCGAGAAGTGGATCACATCCCTTTCTAGAGGAGTGTTTCTGCTTGAGTGGCTGTGCCAGAAGTCCCAGTTGATCCCCTCTGGAATGGCAGGGTCTCCAGGCATGGGGGGTCTCCATGTCCAAGCTCGACACCCTCAGCACTGCCTCACTTACCTGTAACTCCCAGACAGGATGGAAGTTCAGCCTCTGTGGTGGGAGAAAAAAGCCGATTTCCTCAGGAATCTGATATTTCACACTGCTCCTGAGCAGTTTGGATAATCATCTTTAACACTTATTTGGGTCCTTGTGAAGCAGCTTCCAAATTTATTTATAGGTTTAGACCACAAAATGCTGATTGACTGACTTGGATCAGCAAGGAGGAGAATTTCAAAGAGCTTTTCTTTACACATCCCTGTAACAAGAGTGCTGGAAAGTTTGTTCTAGAGTGGGAAGTTAAAGGCCTGGTAAACAATTGATCTCTGATCAAACTGGAAATCTAAATCCAAGCTGATCATGGTCCAGTCAGAGTTCATATGTTTGACTTTGAGGTTAAGCTCTAGCATAAAGACTTTGAAACCTGTGGCAGATGCAAAGGGATGTAATGTTATAGATAAGCCTTGAAAATCATGGAGGAAGTTGGTTTACATAATTTAGTGAGGAAAGTTACAGAAAAAAACCCCAATTTTTTACAGTTTTATTGGTGACTATCATTAGAAACATCACGGGGAGTTGCTGCTAATACAATATCATGCTGCACGGGATGTGGGCTGATGATTAAAACCCTTTGCCACTCTCACTGGCTGCTTTGCTGCTCTCCAGGCAGTGAAAGGGAAATCCATTCTTGTAACTGGAGCTTTTCATTGGCACAGAGATCTGAACTCTCTTTTCCCCTCTGTCCCAGCTCACATAATCAGACACTGCCAGGGCTGAGTTTATTCTGCCAAACAAAACCAAGCACCTGCCTGAAGGACCATCAGGAGCCTCAGTGAATTCCTGCTATAGGGTACGGTCATTATCCTCCTCCTGACATTGTTTTGATGTCTCAAGAATTCCAAATGTTCCTACAAAGCAAACACCTTTCTGGATGGCATCTGCCACCAGAGCTGGAAACCCAGCAGAAGCTGTGAATGGTGCTGCGGAGTAAGGAACAACTTTTCCAGTTAAACTGGAGCTGAGAGGTGACCCAGCAGCCACAGATGCTCTTGTCCTCTGAATCCCCCAGTCAGAGTCACATGCGGGACTTTTTTCCTTGTTTTATCCCGCACTTTCTGTCCCCCTTGGGTCAAAGTGACACCAGCATGGTAAACTCCACCCCGTACCACTTGCTGTGCGCTCCTGACATGCTCACTGTGAAATAATTGATCAGGCCTGGTGTTAAACCCATTAATTTTGATTTTGTTAGCTCATTAATGGGCTTCCTTCATCTTCTCCCTTCACTTTGCAAAGCAGTCTTATATTTAATTAGCATTGGCTGACCTTTTTTATTTAGCTGGTAAAAAGGTTATTTAAGTCCTTAAGAAGAATTACTACAGCTACAGTCGACCTGGTAATTGGTGTATTGTTTGGGGGCTAATTAGGCTCATATTCAGGCTGGGGAAGGCTGTGCACATGTGGTACAGGTGTGTGGGCATAAATTAGTGTTGTTCTTCAGCAAAGGTCAAGGCACAGAGTAAGGAAATAATAGAAGCATTGACAAACCACTTAATGGCTGGTGGGTGCTCATGAGGGAGATCAGCTCCTCCTTCGAAGTTTTCCCAGCAAATGTTCATGTTTTTCTTCTAAACACGATTAAGATGTAGTCTAGTGAATATTTGGCATTCCTTCTGATGATGCCTGGCCAGGTAATTGCAGTGATTAACGAAAAACACCAGCAAGCCTGAGTGTTCAAAGATGGGTGTCACACTGGGGACAATTGTAGAAATAAAACCAACAGCCCTTGCAGAAGTGAGCTGAGATAGTGGCAGGCAATGGTGTCTCTGTACCTGGGTACGTTTAATCGGGTGTATTCATCCTTATATGCCAACTTTGTTCTTTTTAAGAGGTCCAAACTGCAGATAATAAAACAAATCCTGGTGTTTGCTGCACTTGGAATTGCTGTCAATCCCCCAAGCCTGGCAGAGCCTGTTCTGAAAAATGAGAATAACAGGCATTCATTAAAACTTGATTCAGAGAAGTTCATAGGCTGAGCTGGGTTTTTTGCAAGTTTCTTTGGAGAAAGCCATGGGAAGGTGTTTAGAAGGACTATTTAGTCAAGGTCTGAACCACAAATCTCTTCTATTTATTATATGGTCTCCTTTACATTGGGCTACAAACAGTGGAAGTGTTTAATTTCTTTGTTCTTTCCAGAAAAACTCTGAATTCTCTGAAGGTACCATGGTCTTTAGGGTTCCTTCCAACCCAAATTCTATAATTAGCCCACGTTCTGTAGAAATTCTGTAGGGTGCCTATCCATTACCTTGCTGGATTCACACACGTCTGCCCAACCTACCAGAAACCTGAATCATAATTAGGTAAAACCTCCAATTATCATTCCCATGCCTTTGGAATTACTGTAATAAAGCCTGAGCACTGTCCCCCTGCCCTTTAGGGTTAAGTGTGTTCAGCCCATCAATCTGTTCTAGTGATCTCAGACTCACTGGTGTTTGCAGCACAATAAATCTGCCACCGGTTCTGCCCGGGTCCCCACCTACATGGGGACTTAATGGCCTTTCATGTCACACATCCTCAAGGATACGGCACTAATTGGTTTCCAGAGAGCCCTTGAGAAGCATGGAGCACGATGGATGTGAACTGGCTACCGTTATGGTGATAAATTCCTTTCCATTCCCTTGCTGCTTTTTGATGGATTGGCATAGGGAAGGTACAGAACCTCCTCAGCCTGGCTGAGATTAAATCGGCTCCCCCAGCCTGGCCCCTGCACCTAAATATTTGTAGAGAATTCCTTCCATGAGGTTTGTCACAGTTGGGAAAAATGAGGGGAGGATTTAAATCCCTGTTTCATTTTTCCCTTCTCGTCCCACATCTTCCCTGGCCCATTGTTTTCCTTTCCATACCAAAGATACTTTGTTAACAAAACTACAAGTGTCACCAGACATTTTATAAATCCTTTCTTCAGCAATTTGAAGGAGAATTTCTGGAAAGAAAAATTTCTGCAGGAAAACAAGGGAGTTTAGATAACTTATCTATTAAATGTAACAAAACCAACAAAATGCTGAGTTTCTTTAAGTAGAAAACCAAAACCAAAACCTGAACAGAAGAATTAATGAGTTTGGTTGATGGCACGCAAATAATTATATTTCATGCGCTGATGATGTTTTTAACACTCACAGACTACACCAGGGTGGTTTGTAACAGTTTAGGAAGTTTTGGTTTTGGTATTGTCCAGGTTGGATGGGGTTTGGAGCATCCTGGGATAGTGGATGGTGTCCCTGCCCATGGCAGGGAGTGGAAAAAGTTCTTTGGGGTCCTTTCCAACCCAAAATGCTCAGTCATTCTATCATAGGGATCTCTTCCAGACAGAGTTTCCCAGTAAAATTGTTATTGGTGCAGGTGCCCAAAACTTGTCTCATGTCAGGTTTGTGTTTATTTGAATTGCAGAGGCAGAGAGAGCAATAGATAACGTATTTGTGTTACAGCCCGAGATGGGATCTTTAACAAGGGTACTCAGGAGAAAGCAAGTTGCTTTTTAACATTTTACATCCAAAATCAAAATTTTGATGGCTGGCTGGAGCGGAGGCAAGCCAGGAAAATTACCATCCCTCTTAACAGATGCTTTCCTTGAATGATTCAGGCATCCGTAAATGATGAGTGTGCTGCTCACTCGGGGCACCGGCTTTTATTTTTATTTTGCCTGTTTATAGAGAAACAAAATCTATTCTCTGTAGATAGCAAGATAACAAAAATCAGAGACAGAGCTCCTGTTGTTTGCCAAGGCACGGGCATGTTTGACATTCTTTTTGTCTGCAGGTTTAATTTTGAGAAAGAAACTTGCTCCAATCAATTTCTAAAATCTCTACAAGGCAAAAATATATTGCAATGGAAAAAACATTTTCCTGTCTTCAGTGTTTGGTTCAGCATAATTAACATGACTAATGCAAGACAATTTTCTGATAGTTATTATATTAGAGAGCTTAGCTGACTCATAACTGCCCCCATGACAGAGGCAGAATGCAAATTACTTGGATAGAAATAGCACCGAGCTGGTTTGATTAAAATGTGATACATATTTTGAATTAAAAAATATTCAAGGTCTTACCAAATGACCTGAATGTCATGTCTCTTCCTCCCCCAAGGCCACTGAAGAAATCTTGATCATTTGGAGACAGCTTTTCCCTTGTCCCTCTGTGGATCCACAGTCTCTGCCGTTCATGGAAAAACAGGGTGGCTGATTCTCTTCCTTTTCTGAGCTCAGCTACAGCAGAATAATGATGGAGAATTTTGGCCTCTCTTTGTGAACCTGGCTGCTTTATCAGAGTTAGGAAGATAATTAAGCAAACAATAAACCATCAGACTCTCATCCTCATTAAAAACCAGAGCCATCTCCAAGTCCCTCTCCCCTCAGCCCCTAAAATCAGACTGTGTCCAGTCACCTCTAAACTCCTGAAATGCCTGAGAACAAAATGTTTGTTGAGATTATTTTGAAGATTTTTGTGTGCTCTAAATTTTGGCCGAAGAGACTGTAAACTTTGGGCACTTGGGTCTAAGAGAGGGTCAGAAAATCCTTTTCAGACTCTACGAGAGGTCTGAAAAGCCTCTTAATTTTCCAATTAATATTCCAACTAATTTTCTCAATTTCCTAATTTTCTCTTTTAAATTCCAACTTGTAAAGAGAGAGTCTGCAAACCCTCTCTTAAGGGTGTTTTGCTTCTGCAGCAATCCCACATTCCAGGCAGCCTGAGAATGAGCAGTGCTCTGAATGGAAAAGACAGTTGAAAATTAGAAAGGAGCAGTTATTACAGAGAATTGCCCCAAAACATGGGACTTATAAGTCAGCTTTCTTCAGAGCTCCAATGAAGTGATGCAATGAGATTCTGTGTCACCCACACCAGCACACTTGAGCTGGAATTCAGACACATTTACAGGTAAAAGGATTATTTTGCCCATTCTCCTCCTGGCCCTGAGGAAAGCAGCTGCTTTTGTGTGGATCCCGAGGAGCAGAGGTCACTCAGGTCCAACCTGCATGGGGGTGTCACCTGAGGCTCTTCAGTGTTTCTGTGTCATTAACAATTTCCATGGATCTGGGGCATAAATGAACACTCAGTGCCTTTTTTCTGTTCCCAAGCTGGCTCCAGGCTCACTCAGATTCCAAAACCAGCTTGAAGGACTTGAGGTCCAACCCTGCTGGACCTCCTGGCACAGCCCTTTAGGGATTTTTATTTGAAAACACATCAGAACAGAAAAATTGCTCCTTAAATCTGATTTTTGCAGCCAGAGCCCATCCCAAATTTTTAGTGTGGTTTAACTCCTGTTCCTACACTCTCTTCTGCTATATGAGCTTGTTTTGATGCACTGTGGGGAACAGATCTGTGATAAAAGCTCTTTTACCAAGATTTTTTTCATTTTATGGCCTGGAGACTTGGGTTTTGTCTTCCTATTCTCCACCATTCATTCATTCCACGTGCTATACTTCTGACCCTCTTTTTTGTTTCTCCATTTTTTGATACCTGGAGATATGTTTGATAAGGACTAAGCAGTTATCACTAATCCACCTCTATCTGCAGGAATGCTGCTTCACTTATTAATGTGTGCAGCAGAGTGTGGCTGTTACTCTTCCTCCTACCACTGCTGGGTATCACTCTGCTCTTTCTGAGAATTTTAGCTGAAAAATAATGCAAATATTTCCTAGAACATTCTGGAAGATAAGGATTAGAATGTGGAAAGCACAACTCCAGGCTGAAGCTAAAACTAAGGGAAGAAGGGAAGGCCTGGATTTGAAATAGGTGATGCAAGGTGACCAGTGCTGAATAGAGAGATTCCTGCCCCTGCCCAGGAGCTGTCCTGGGAATGAGGTGGCCCTTGGGCCTTGAAAATACTTCCCCATGGGATTGTGCCACAGCATGAGCCCCCACCTTGGGTGCAGCCACTGCTGGTAGAAGGTGGAGTCACTTTTGTTGTCACTGTCACTGCGCTGCTCACAGTGAGCTCCCTGTTTTGTCTTCTCCTGGTTATAACATCCACCTCCATCTGAATCCCATTATGCACTGGAATTAATGCCTTCATTTACGTGCCACTGCTGCTGTTTCTTGTGCCTCTGGCACATGGATTTGTTTTCAGTACCACCCATGCAGTAATTGAGCTGTTCCCTCACTTTACTACCACTGTTTGTGAAGGTCTTGAGTCTCTGCTAGGGAACAAACAGCTCCTAAAGACCCTGCTTTTTCCTCCTCTAACGCAACATAGCTCAGTCACTAAAATATTCAGGACTGGAATTTACATTGGGTAGTGCTGCGTAGATCCCCAGTTTGCCTGAAGGTGGCAGAGAACCATGGAATTGTATAGAAATTAGAAATAGGTCTGGAAAAGGCCTTTAAGATTATCAAATCCAACAAGCATCAAATCCATCCAGGGATGGGGACTCCACCACTGCCCTGGACAGCCTCTGCAAGGGCCTAAAGTATCCAAGGCCAGGTTGGAGGAGGTTTGGAGCAATTTGAGATAGTGGAAAGTGTCCCTGCCCCTGGCAGGGTGTGGAATGAGATGGGATTTAAGGTTCCTTCCAACCGAAACCATGAAAGAAAACTTCAAAACACAGAAAGGACTTTTCAACTGTTTCAAATCATCACACATGTAAATATTTATTGTACTCATGTTCTTCACCTGTTTCCTTGTGTGTCACTTGACTCTCAGTCATAATTCTTTACATTATTAGGAATAAAATCTGTTTGGAAGGTCTTGCCTTCCCAACAGCAGCAATGCCCTGTTATCTCCATTCCAACCCACACTTTTCTGTCAGTAACCTGCTGGTTTTTTATAACATGGTTTGGTTTTGACCTAAAGGTGTTCCAGAGCTTAATACAGGTCTTGGGTTTCCCTGTGGCCACCAGTAACACCAGGTAAACTTGCCATGGCTGGGTTATCTTCCCACTGACCTGGGAAGCTCATGTCTGCTGGGTGTTGAATTCTGGCCCCTCACTGTGGCACAGCTGAGGGTCCATCCTTGCCAAAACAGCTCCTGGCTGGAGGATGTGCCGAACTTCAAGCTCAAACAAAATATTTTGGATTGTATAATGAAACCAGAATATCAGAGATGCTGTTTGGTTTCCCACTTACCAGTGGATGTGATGGAGCCTAAACTCGGACTGTTTATGCATTCCAGAGCTGCATCCTGAGCTAAATTCACTAAACAAATTGCACTAAACACACAGTGAAAGCCAGAATTTCATGTGTCATAAAACTGCATTTTTTTCCTCGTGCTTTTGTTTGAGGAGATACTTTCTTTGCCGTAATGAATGTTATTAAAAAAATTTTGATCTGCAAGATTCACAGGAGGTGATTTACTGTAATTGTAAGGATTTCTTGTATAACATTAACAAAAACAAGAGTGCAATTTGGTACAGGAGGCAGAATTAGGTGAGCAGGGGCTGGCAGCCAAACACTCCTTGAATTGAGAATATGCATTAGGCAGCCTGACTTGTTCTGGAGCACTTCTGCTAAGAGTTTTGTTTTGACTGAATTCTTAGTGCTGCTGAAAGGTGGCTGATTGATGGCTCTGAATAATAATAATAATAATAATAATAATAATAATAATAATAATAATAATAATAATATACTTAACATTTTTCACTCGCAGAACTGAGGGCACTTTCAACCTTGTCTGGTTTATGGGGAGGTGAATGATGACTGGTTTTCTGCAAAGTCATGAAAAGGTGGTTCTTGTTCCTCTGTCACAGCTAATCTGGCTCATGTGCTTCTTCCCACAGTATTGCTGCTCCAGGATGCTGATCCCTCATGGAATTTTTTCCCTCTGGTTGAGGTGCCCCAGAAAATGGGAAGAGATTCCCTCTGTGCCCAGCAGCAGTGATTCCACTGACCTTTGTCTTCCTCCCAAATCTTTGGAGCTGGATCCTGAGACAACACAGTTTGGGAAATTAAACTCCTGGATAATTTAAACCTTGGTTCATTGTCACAGAAGAAGTGCTGAAACTGTTCCTCTTGCAATAATGATCTGTGTCTTTGCTCATGCCACATCCTCAAAGGTGTTGGATTTTCTTTCTTAATTTTATTGGACTTTTTTCAGTATTCCGAGATGGTAGAATTGTTTTAGGAGTTGTCCCTCACAGAAGGGCAGGTAAATTCAAATTAAAATAACTCTACAGGAAGCAGTGTTAGAGCTTGAAATGAGAGGTTTCCTTCAGCTCAATTCAATACCTGGAAAATAACTGTACACTTTGTGTCTTTCTCAGGGCATTGGAAATGTCTCCAGGAACCTTTGGGATTCTGCAGATGAACACCAGAGGAGTTAAACAATAAATTATTATTAAACTGTACATTATTTTTATCAGTATAAATACCGAATGGTCAGCCCAGAACTGCTAGAGCCCTGCAGCAGCAGCATTTTTTTGCTTCTGGAATAAAAAATGGAAGTGTGTTGTTCCAGTGTATGTGCCAAGTGTCAGACTTTTTATAATCCTTTAGGAAGACTTTTCTTACCTTGTTTTATTCCTTAGATATTGTAAAGATGAATATTTATGGATAGGTCAGCTGCCTTCATGAGAAGGATCCCCATGGAAATTGCTGCTCAAGGTTCCCTCTAGACTGTTATATTCTTTTCCAAGTGATCCGAAGGGAATTCTTCACATGAAGTTGTAAAAAACTTGAGCGAGTGAATGTGGGGTGGGGGATGGTGCGGAAAAAGGCATTTATTGAAGCAGGATGGAAAATAAGAGGTCTGTTAAAGTGAGCTGCCTCTGGAAGCTACAGAGTCAAATGCCTGCAGGTGCAGGTGCGATAGATTATGGAAATTATTTGGGATAAATGGGCCTGGATGGCCTTGGCAGTACCCGAGTGTTACAGGGGCTCATTGAATATGCTCAAAACATTGAACTGTTTGTTTCTCTGCCACATGCATTTTTCCACAAGATGAGGAACGAGCTTGAAAATTATACCTGAATTAATTTGCAGCATTATCTAGCCCTGGCTTCCTGTGGAAATGGGATTGGAGAAGCAGAACACATCACACTGCTGCTCTGCTCTGCCCGGGTCCTCAGCCTTGAGGCTTCTCTGCATTCTGTGTTTTGCTGATGATTTGTGGTGAAAAGATCTAACAAACCCCTAAATGGCAGAAGTCTGTCATTTGTAGAGCCACTATCAAGGGTTGGCTGTCCAAAATTTGATTAAGGGAATGAAAGCCTGGCATGGATAAATCCTGCACTCTTTTGACCTTCATCACTTTGCCATCACTTTGTCCTAACTTTGTATTCATATTTTATGGTTATGAATTCCCTGGTTAGAAATGTTTGATAATATTTTCAACTGTTTGCTCTGGTGGAAGAATTTCGCCTAGCACTGAGAGAAAAGAAGTTTGAAAACAAACACATTAAACTTTGTCATTTGGTTCCTACCTGTGGCTGCAGTTCTGCTGCTTTTTGGGTATTTTCTCCTTGCTCTGGCTGAGCTCTGCAACTCCTGGTAGATCCCCCTGTCCTTTGTGCTGGGCTGCTGTGGTGGGATGCTGTTATATTTTGCCAGAGTGAATTGAGAGAGATTTAATTTAGAAATTTAATTTAGCCCTGCCTTAGGGAATGGGAGTCTGGAGATACTGCGGTGATGTTTGTATGTGTGTGTGCCTGTGTCTCTCTCAGCTTCTCAGTCTGATTCCCCCTCAGTGAAAATTTGAATTCCTCTGCCAAAAGCAGACTCATTTTTGGAGGGAACAGAAACCCAATATTGTGTTGGAAGACAGTGTTTCAGCGATAATCCAAATGCACAGTGTAGAGCAGAAGAAGAGCCATCCCATCTCCCTTCCACAGGAACTCTGTTCCTCACTGGAATTTCCTGGGTGGAAGGGATTTCATATTTGGAAGACCATTACTAAGGGATTTCTTTAGCTGCTGTTCAAGCCAATGTATTTTAGCTGCTGACAAATGTATTGTTTTGAATTATTTAAGTTTGCATTTTTTGGAGGAAGAAAAATACTCTTAATGTATGTCTGTGGGTTCAGTGGCAACAATCAGCACAGAGAGAGCTCTGCTTTTCATCTTAAAGACAAATGTACAATGTGGTTAATTGGCTGAAAAGTGAAAGGTGGATAAATTCATATTGAAAATAGAATCCAAGTCTGAGTAGCCAGTGTTTAACTCTTATTCAGAGTGAGCTGCTTAAACCAAATGCAATTCCCTCACAATTAATATGTGCCAGTTGGATTATAAATGATAATAATCACTCAGTGATTTGGGGTACACCAGATGTGGGCTTTGTCTGCCTGCCTTCAGTGTCCTGTATTCACGTAGGTGTAAAAACTGGTGTTATATCTGAGGGCTGTATTCAAAAATTAAATTCCTTTATTCCATTTATTCCAATTTCTGCATAATTTAGGCTCTGGATGGAGGGGATGGCTCTGGAGTGGCATCAGTGGCACTGCTAACTCTGTGCTCTGCATTCAGATCTGCATTATTTGGAACATTTAAAATCACAGCTTGAACTTAAAGACAAATGGATCAGTTCTGATTTTTGAAATGCTGCTTTAGAAGAAAAATGCTTTCTGTTTCAAGGAGTTGGAGCCTTTCACTTTTGTAAATCCAGGAGTTCAGAAAACAACTCAGAGAGGATTCATTGCTCTTAGGAGTTGGAACTCCCTTGCTGTGGCCACAGTGTGATATTAATCTGTAGATCTACAGGCCCCTTTGTTTTTGTTTTATTTGGGTGTTTTTTGTTGTTGTTTATTTGGCCTTTTTAACCAGTTGATTTCCTTGGTTAACAGTAAAATACTTGTTCCAGTGGGAAGAACAAGGTAACTCCATGGTTCCTTTGGAAGCACAACAGCAGGGGAGTGGTAAATCTGCTTAAATGAGCACAAGTTAACAATTAACACCCTGTGGATAACTTCAATTAATGTCCTGCAATTAATGTCTGGCTGTGGGTCACACGGCAGGGACAGAAATCTGCCTTTTAAAATGCAGAAAATTCTGCTGCAACTGCTTGAAATTATTCCTAATCTCCTGGGGGGAAAACACCACTACATCTTCAAGTGTTGAAGTCTCCTTTCCATCACACACCACGTACAGAGCCAGGGCAGTGTGGCAAGTGCTTGCTGAGGGAAGCCATATGTGTGCAAGGTGCTTGTTATCATGAAAAAAAAATCCAGGATATCTTTGCTTAGGGTGGGGTTGGGCTTCTCTGCAGACACACCTGTAGGTGTTGCTGACGTGGTAGGATTACATATGTTGCTGTCTCTGGTGAAAAATCCAGGAATCCAGCTACACTGGCTTTTATTATTTCATATTATTTCCCCTCTACCCACCAGAAGCAGCTAAGAAGAAACCAAGCGTAGACACAAAAACCGCTTTTAATTCCTTTCTGGGCAATGAAGCTTTTCACTTGTTAAAGTACAAGTTTTTTGGATTTTTTCCCTAGAATGAATCAATTTTCTTTCCAGTTTCATGCTCTGTGGGTATTGGGACTAAATTAATCTTTTACACATGTCTGATGTACATCAGGATGAAACTTTTACCTCGGAGATGACATTTAACCCAAAAAAGAAACCAAAAATCTAACAAATTTGGGGGTTTCTCCTGCCAGCCTTTGATGGCACCTGCGTATCCTCCATCACAAGGAATGTGCAGAGAAGAAACAGCCCATGCTCTGCTTTTCCCCATTGGACTAAATTGCCGCTTTTCCCCATTGGACTAAATTGCCACTTTTCCAGTGCTTTTGTCAGTTTTTTTTTCACTTTCGATGAGAGCTGAAGCAGTTAAGAGTAAATCTACTGGTGTGCTTGTGTCTGCTCTGGGAGCAGGATTTTTCCTTCTTGTCTTCATTCTGTTCTAAAACACCAGATATTTGCTTTTTAGAAGCACTGCCTCTTTTTCTGGATGTATCATTAGTCAGCAGGCTTGTGCTTCTTCCCCAGCCCCTGCAGAGAGATGTTGCTGTCAGGGAAAGACATTTCTCTGCCAGTATTTTTTTTTTCCCCAAGGCCATATTTCAATTCCAGAAGCTGATACCGAGAACTGTTACAAGTTGGAGTCAGTGCTGAGTTACCAACCAGGTTTGGAGGCAAAATGAGGGAATATATATTGCTTCCAGTGAAGATCAGCTCCCTTTGCATTTCACTCAGGCTCTACTATCACCCTATACCTTTGCAAACCTGGCCTTTATTCCATCATGAGCCACGATAATTCCTGAAAAAGACTGCTGTAAATATATCCTTAATTTGTGTTTCAATGGCAGAGGTTTAACAACTGGTTTTGATCCTTTCGTTTTCCAGCAGGGAGGTTGCTGAGTGAACAACACTCCCCAGAAGTTTTACATATGCCATTCCTCATCATGATACTTGAAGAGTACAGTAATTAGTTGCAACAGCTTAACTATCTTGCAAACAAGGCAGCGCAGCTCTTTTGTGCCTTCACATCTCAGTCAGAGCCTGTGTGAGGCTGAGGAAGCCTCAGGGCAGCGTTGGCCGGCCCTGCCTGGCCAGGAGTTAAAACTGGGCGCTTTGTTTGCTCCTTTTAAATGTGCTGCGGGTCGTGATGCGACGTTAAAATCAAACTTGTACATCCCAAATGACTGCCTCTGTGTCCTTGTCACTCAGAGCTCCTGGAAGGAGCTTGATGTCTCAGGATTTGTCAGCTTAGGGATGATAGAGACCAATATTGTTCTTCTGCGGTTTAAAATCCACCTCAGAAGCAAATTGCAATTTTTTGAGGGTACAGAAGGTCAGGATTGAGATGCTGCTCTGGATCCACCTCTGCCTCAGTGCAGCTGTGGAATATTCCAGAAGTAAAACACACTTTTTCCTGCATTTCCTGAAATAGGAGAGTGTTCCAGAAGAAGAGGTATTTTTAAATTTGTATTCTAAGAAGATCCATCTATTGTTATGCACTTCCGAAAGAGGGTTTTGTTCAGTTCTTTGGCTCACCTGGAGATGGCAATGTGGCAGTGTCATTGTTACACTGTGGGTTTCTCTCAGGAATACACACAAATTACATAAAGCCAATAATACAAAATAAAGCTCGGTTCGAGCTGGCTTTGATAATATAGGGAATAAATACGTTAGAAACATACAGATAATGGAGTTGAAACACAGCTGATTTCACTAAATGAGAAGCTTGGTGAATGGTAAATTAATTTTTTTATTGCACCCGAACACCCAACACACTTTTAATGCTGTGTAACATCCATTGTAGTGAGAGACTTACATGAAATACGAGCCCTGTGCTCCTGCTCCTGGGCTGGGTGGCAACAGACGGGCTGAGTTACCTGAGCTGTCAACGTCCTCATCACCTTTGTGCTCCTGTGCCTGAATCAGGCAACTGAAATTTCTTGTTTATGAACTTAACCCTGGAAGCTTAAAGAAGTTTTTCATAACATTTTGCTTGCTTGCAGCTGAGAGAATTTTTTTTCGAAGGGGAAATTAAAAGGTCTTGTGCTTAATTACAGCACTGTGAGAGTGGTGTCAGCTCTAGTAGAACATCCCAGAACAGTTTGGGTTGGAAGGGAACTTAAAGATCATCCAATGCCACCCCCTGCCATGGGCAGGTATACCTCCTACTATCCCAGGGTGCTCCAAGCTCTGTCCAGCCTGGCCTGGGACCCTTCCAGGGATCAGGGCAGCCACAGCTCCTCTGGGAATTCCATCGCATTCCTCATTTATGTTTCATTTTCACTTGTTTCCAAGAGTTCTGCTGTGGGTTATCAGCAACATCTTCAATTCCCAAATGGAAGGGTTGATGTGGAGGGAGACGGACCTCGTCTCTTCCAGGACAACCTACAGGCAAAGCTGGGCAGATATCCCAGGTTTATTTCTGCCCAGTTTACCCATCTACATCCACAACCAAAGGAACTCAGGATCTTCCACATTTGTATCTGAGCAGACTTAAATGCAGACAATCCCCTTGGGTTCTTTGGATCATTAAGAATACAAGGAAGATGATATAATTTGGGAACCCACTTCTATAGGAAGCTCTGGGGATTTAAGAAATGTGATTGCAAAATTTTTTTCACTGGAGACAATGTCTGCATACTGAACACAAGGGGTTTGCTCACTAAAATGTTCTGGCTCCGAGCACTGCTTTAAATTCTGCTTTGGGATCAAGACATCTGAGTTTGGTAAACTGTTTTCTTTGCTGCTCCAGCTTGGATGTCTCTTCCACTACCTTATTTCTGTTCCTCCAGCGCACCCTGTTCTAATACCTTTGCTGACGGGGAGGTAGATGCAGTATAAATTGTCACTTTAACATGTTGCACTTTGCAGTGTGTTGAATAATGCATTTAACATGCTATCGTGATGTACCTGCACTGTGCCAAACGTCTGCTGCCCTGACTGCCGAGTTGGTGCTGTTTGTTTACCAAGCACTTCATGCTCCAAGAATTTTGTTCTGCACGTATATTCAGAGAAAGGACAGCGGACACATTCCACGAATAGGTTGAGTGACCCCACCAAATGAAAGAGGATGGTTTTTCCCTTTCGTGTCACTCCCCTGGCGTGTTGTTTTCTTACCGTGGGAGCTGTTTGGAGAAGGGAAGATCAGCTCTGACACTCACAGGCTCTGCATTGTATTTTTAGTTCTGTCACAGCTGTTTATGTCACCCTGATGTGCCACCCATCACACTTGGTTCCCCAGCATCTCAAATGGTTTCTTTAATACCTCAATTCACTCTCCAGGTATCATTAACTGCACTTTTTAAGGTCTACCTGCGCTGTTTGAAAAGCTGACTGCTCTTATGGAACACACACTCCCCCAGCATCATCTGCCTGCTGTGATTTCAGACACAATTCCAAAGAAGAGGTGTTTATTGCATGGATATGCTTTAAAAAGCCTTGAAGTCCCATAAAATGTGGCCTCATAAAGTCAAGTTCAGAGGCATCCTTTACCTTTCCTTTTCCAAACATAAACTGAGTGTTTGTGGCTCACATTCATCCACATGAAGGCAAAATCCCAGGTTCTTCCAGAGTGTGGCTGTGTGGGGCTGCATGGGAAAGGGAGAGCTGGTATTCAGTTATCAAGTGTCTCATTTGGACACATTTAGTTAATTTGAAAAGCAAATGAAGGAAGGACCTCAACCATCTGTCTAACGCTGCGCTTCTGTTCCTGACTTTTTTTCTGATTATAGTATCTTGGCAGCTCTGTGGCATCCAAGCTCCACTCCAGACAGAGGAAAGAACGGAGAAGGTGCAGGAGAAATTCAGCGGCTGTTAGGCCTGGGGTCTGTGTGGCTGGAGGTGTGAGGAGAATTTACTGCAGTTATCCACAGGAGTACAAAAGGTGGATAAACTGCTAATCTTTTTACACTTGTGTTAATTGCAACAATTGTAATCTCCTAGTTGACTTCCAACGGTTTAGTCCAGGATGTGGCTTGGGCAAGTGCTAAACTCCATGTGCAGTGCCTGGGTGTCTCGGTTTGAAAGACAGGCGTCTGCTAAGGAAGGCAGGAACCTCCCCTGGAATGGAAAAATGTAAACCCCTCCCCTCCGAATTACTATAATTTTTAAATTAAGGGGCTCTCAGGCAAAGATATGAGAATAGAAATAACAGTTCTTCACTAGCATATCTAATAGGCGAACACACACCAGCTCTGTCATTACCCCCAAGCACAAACCCAGCCCCAGCTTCTCTCGGCCGCAGGTGCTCTCCGCTGGGTGCAGTTCCGCTCACAGCCGGCAGGGGCGCTGCGGCTCCC
>VZTG01003064.1:46537-88984 GCA_013397845.1 Melanocharis versteri
CAGAGACTCTTCTCTCCTGAGCTTGGCCACCTTCCTTTGTTCTCTTAAGTACCCAGCCATTACAGTTTCTTAGCAATTTATGGGAGAAAATTCCTTAGGCAGAAAAAAAACAAAAGGGAAGAAATCCAAACCCCAGCAGTGGGGAAGTGCAAAAGTGGGTTCCTGGAGCTGTGGTCTGCTTGGTATTCCTGAGCCCAGACCACCAGGAAAGCAAGTGCAGGGTAAGAGGGGTGATTGGAGGCACAGCTTTCAGTTTAGATTAAATGATAGAAATTAAAATCAAGATGGATAAGGGGAAGACAGCAAGGGAATGACTAACATGGGATGCTGTTTTTCACACTACAGGGAGCACCAGGAATCAGAAAGCAAATGGGCTTCAAAATAAAATGGAAGTTTTGGTTTTTTATTCTTTAAGAAAAACAGAGATTAAACTGTGGGGCCTTAGCAGTTGATGTTGCAGCAATTTAAGATACAGATTAATTCCAGACAAGGTTAAGGGATTTCCTGGAGGACATATTCCAGTGTTCCTCTTGCCATTTCCAGCTCTGACGAAATGCAACCCTCTGGCTGTTTGTAGGCTGGTGACAAATCACTTGTCTTTGATTACATTGTTCTTTGAGCATCCAACACCAGATAGATAGGGTTAGGTGACCTCCAGCTGGATTTGCATTTTCATGGGGAGAAGTGCTTGATAACTGTATTGTTCCTGTTGTCTGGTGGAGCTGATGGCTCAATCTGCCATCATGGAATGGAAAGTTTTTTCACATGGTCTGCGAAGTTTGAAAACCTTTTAAGTCCTTGCACAGCATTTGGTACAAGAGGGCTTTTAAAATGCAGGTCATTATTGTCTGTGTTGAGCTCTGGGTATTGAATAGGGATGTATTTCCTCTTCAGAAAATTCTGTTTATACTGCAATGATGCTGCAGGCCAATTTCTGTATCATTTCTGTGCATTTATCTTTGTTGATGATGGTTTATTTGAAGAAGTCTGTCTTTATATTGTCAGTGACTTAATGATGAGAATCAGAGCTTGAGGATTTGCAGGAGAAAGGAAGTGCTTGACAGGCACTGCTGAAATTGTTTAGCCAATCTTTCATTTTAACAATAGGGAAATAAAATAAACGAAGTGCAGAAATAGATATTTCTGAAGCAGAACATAATGCTTATCAGCACAGATAAACACAGAATAGATTGATGAGTTTTAAAACTGTCAAAGACTCCTGTTCAAAAGCCACGGTAAAAACAAGTGGAGCGGGCTCCTCCTGCAACTCTTCTGTTCCAGGGTGGATGAAAAGGAGTTTTGCTTGGAAATGGGAGTCTGAAGTGGCTTTTCCCTGCCTGTTCCCTGCTCTGTCAATTCCGTGCCCTTTGGTTCAGGCTCCTGTGAATGAAGATAATTGCTGGTTGTGATGAATTTCGCTTCTAATCCCTGAAATGTGGAAGTCTCAGGAGACAGGAGTGTCACCTCTGCCAGATCAGAGCTCGCAGATGCTGGGATAAGGGATGTGGCACTGAACAGAGCCTCATTCCTCTGGGGTGAGCCACAGCTTCAGGGGAAACTCCTGGTGAGGATCCCAAAGGGGAGAAGCCCATCTGTGCCATCGGTGTTCCTGTCTGATTTGCAACAAATATTTTGCTGTTTGCAGGTATTTCACTGCAGGGACTGATGCTATGATCAGGCCTCCAGAGCTCCTCTAGGAGCTCCAGCAAAGACATAAATAGGTGTTTAGTACTATCCCATTCATGTGTGTTAAGAAACCAGAGTGTGAGAGCAGGGTTTGAATGACACAATTCCTTTTTCCCCCCTCACAGTTCGCATTATTTTCTTGTGAAAGGAGTGTCCCTGCCCAACAGCGCAGTCACTGCCTGCACCACTGAATTTTGCCTCTTCCCTGTGAACAAATCCGAGTTGGTGCTCCCCAGCATGAGAAGGTGTTGATTTCTAAGGATTTTTCCGGGCCCACAGAGTCATTCCCTGCACTGATAAGAGCTGAGCTTTTGCAGCATCAACGAGGGCTTTCCACAGCCTAAATAATGGTGTGAAGTTCAATCCGTTGAGCCACCACGGAGCGTCTTGCCCTAAACTGGGCTGTCCTTGTTTACAACGAAGCCTTTCTGGGGCTGCTCTGCCAGCTTAAAATGGCAGAGTTATGACTTGGCTATCGCTGACCATCCTGCTTTCTAGGATATCTGCAAACTTGGACATTTTTCTGGCTGTGTTTCACAGGAGCTTTCCTGAAGTTAGTAACTTGGTTGCATAACTGCAGAATCATTCCTGCTGGATTCTGGAGTGTTTCCCCTTCCTCCTTTTCTCCCTCGGTGGTTTAATTAAACACACAAAATGATGGTTTGAAAAATGCTTGTTAGGGATCCGAGGAACTTTGGGGACTGGTGGATGTTCTTTATCTAATTAAGAGACTTGTCCGTGATAAATGTGCTCCAATCTTGTCTGAGATCCACAGGAATTAAGAAGTTTCTGATGTGTTAAGAGCTGATATCACCACAAATAATGTTTGCACACTACATCTTGTAGGAGGCAATGAAACAAATCTGTTGTTTGTGAACCTTAGTGGGAAAAGCTAGGAAATAAGGATGCTTTGAAAATGGGATTACAGATGGCATTAGCAGTGACCTGCTCAAGCACCAGCCTCTCTGGCTATAAACACTTCAAGAATATTTGTCATTAATATATACTTTTGCTAATGGGAAAGGGCTGTAGCTGAGTACTTCCTACGACAGCAATTTTACCCCGGAAAATACAAACCTAATGAAAACCTCCCTGTGGTGATTTGGTAGTTTAAATTAGATGTTTTGATAAGGCCAGGAAATGTAATTGAGACTTTTGTAATCTAAATTAGCAGGGAAGATACCAGGTTGATTTGGTGTATCTGAAGTACTTCAGGGCTGTTTGTTTTGCTTGTTTCACTGGGGATTTGTTTGCTTTGTACTTTGCTAATAGGGTATGTTTTGAAGTCTGGATGGTTTGGGTTTCCAGGGGAAAAGCAACTTCTGTTTTTAAAACAAACAAACAAACAAACACAAACAAACAAACAAACAAACAAACAAACAAATCCTTGGAGAAGGGGAACTTTCCTCGTTCTTTGCCTGTGTTCCACCCTTGGAACAGAAGGAGAAATAAATGCTGGTGCTCTTCATGTTCTTGTCAACTAGCAAAGCCTCTGTTTTTAAAGGCAGAGCAAGGGAAAACCGTGACTGAATTTGCCCAGCTTTCAAAAACTGCTGGACATGATGTGGTTTTATGACGTGGTAAACAGAAAGATGAGTCCATAACAATATTAGTTAAAGTTTTGAGGACTTGACTTTATCCCAGTATAAAATAGTGTTGAGTGATAAAGCCCAGACACTTGCTTAGTCTCCCAGTAGCTGTGGTAGGAGAAATCAGCCAAAACCTGAAATTTGATTACAATGAGCAGCAAAACACTCTCCAGCAAGAAAATTGGCATTTACATGTCTGACTTGAAGGGAACTTGGAAGGCACTAAAGGCCAGCTGTGCTCCTGCAGATCTCCAGGATGAAACTCCTGATCTTCCACAACTTAGCTTAAGTTTGTCTGGCAACTTAAATATTGCCTGCTTGAATCCTTATTGCCTGTATTCCAGATGCCATCCCAGTGCATCAGCCTGGCACATAGAGTGTTGCCTGGCACAGAGAATTTTACCTGGCAGAATAAGTCAGGTCAGCTGTCAATGGGAAGGGTTTTTCCTAACCTGATTACATGCAGAAATGGACCCCTGGATTCTGGAAATGACAATGCCAAAAAGAATTGTAATAAATATTTCCAAGAACTTCTGGTGACTTGTGGAGTCCTGACCAATGAATCCTGTGAAAGTATTGGCAGCTGGGTCCCCCAAATCTCCAGTCACGCAATTCTGTCACTTCCTAGAGCAATCCGTCCTTACGTGATGCACATATTGATGTTCTTCACCAAGAAAGGCAGCTTTCAAAAAGCTTTTCTTGGTGTTTAAAAACAAAAATAACAGCTCTGCTAAGTTGCTGAAGGTCAGTGTACAACGGCATGACATTGGATATGACACCACTGCTAATCTAATCAGAGGAAAGCAGATGTGGGAAGCTCCCATGATTTCCTGCTTATTAAGATTAGATTTGTCCTGTGATTACGAGTCTCTTTTGCCTTCTGGAAATATGGATGCTCTTAAAGATGCATTAGAGAATTGTTAAGAGCTGCTTTGTCAGAACATCTTCCCTATCTGTTGTTGGCATTAATTTACTAATGAGATAAATGTTATCCCCTTCAGAAGTAATTAGGACAACTGTTTTATGTGTGTGCATCCCAGACAAGTGTGAAAATGCTACAGATTTCATAATCTTTGCCATTTTTTCTGAAGACAATTAACTGAGTTAAGCAAACTCTCCCTGTGAGAGACCAGGGAGGCCAGACCTTCAAGCAGTGCCTGGTTTTATTTATTATTTACTACTTAACATCAGTCATGTGTTTCTATTTCCAGTGTCTTCTTTTTCACACTTGATTGGATTTTTGTTTGAATATTTTCCACGGCTAAACTTGTTCTTAAGCCTCTCTAGTTAGGAGAGCTGATATTTCTTGTGGTGCAAGACTGCAGAGCCCAGTTTAATTAGTACTTGTGGGGTGTTTACAAACCGTAAACCTCAGTTGCATCTTGAGTGGGAGAATGTACTTAAAATCTTACTTTTTCTGTGAATTTATGTTGTGCAATCACACACTCCTTCCCTAAGGCTGTCCCAGGCAGGGTATTTATCCTTTCTTGGTGTCTAACAGCATCACCATTATCATCAACCTGTAAACAAGAAGTGCCAAAGGTTTGTTAATTTTAAAACCCAAGCGCAGATGTGGTTGGGGGTGTAAAAGCTGTCAGAAGGAGTGGCCAGGTGAGTGTGGGGGCACATCAGGTGTTGTTCTCAGAATTCCCAGGGCTCCCATCTGCCCAGAGGAGCTCTCCAGGAGCAGATGTTTTACTGCCTTCTCTCAGTGCGGCGCAGCTCCCGCTCCAGCCTCAGCAGTGCTGGCTCCTTGGATTAACAGGGAAATCCAAGGTTGAAGGCAGTGATGTCTGAAAATAAACTCCAAACAGCAGCCTGGTGGAAATTAGGCAGGGCTGATTAGAAAGAGCAGAACGATCTCTGATAGTGTTTAAATGCACCTGCTGCTGTGACACCATCCCAGACCTGTGTTCCTTTGATCCAACTTGCACGTGTCCCATGTCCTTCCCTGGGAATAGAGGTGGTGTGGGTGGGATGGAGCTAGGAGGGAAGAGGGATTTTAAGTTACTTCTATAGCCTAAATCCCCATTTTCTTTGCTGATCCCTTATGATGGTACTCCAATATCCATTAAGTGAATGAAAGAACTGTTCTTCCCTGAGGGAAGGTTGGAACCAAAAGATGGAGCTGCTTAAGGTTGGAACCCAAAATGATGGAGCTGCTAAAGGTCTGTCAAGGTTGGAACCCAAAAGGATGGAGCTGTTCAACATCTGCCAAGGTTGAACCCAGCAGGACAGTGCTGCTAGAGGTCTGCCTGGATGATCACAAGTCATGAATTGAGCGCTGGTGTTGCAAACCCTGTTCTTGCCTCTGGCTGTAGCAGGGCCGTGTTCACTGAAATGGCAGCACAGAGCACTTCCTCAGCCTCTGACTCTTTTCATCAGATAGGGACAGGGCACAGATGGCAAATTCTGCAGTCCCTTCTCATTCCAGTTCTGGTTCTTATGGAAAAGGGCTACAGGGTCAGACCTGTGCACTTCGCTAAGATTGAATCCTCAGCAGGAATTGCATCTGCTGCTCTCCATTGGTTTTACTTTTATTTAACAGACCATAAACAATTTGTTTCTATAGACAGCTTTTCATCTTCCACAGTGAATCATCAGTGAGCTCTCCTGGGATCAGTCCCTACTCTGGTTGTTGCTTTTCATTTATATACCAGGTTTGGATGATTTAGATCATCAGCGTTTCCATCTGAATTCCGAGGCAGCTGCTTTATGGCCTTTTCCTCGCACAAAGGATCTTACTAAAAATCTACATTATGGGTCTGGCAGATTAAGCTTCGCTTTGAAATACTTTGATATAAAGTAGAAAAGAGATGTTATGACCTATCTGCCACAGAGAGGAGAACCCCAGTCCATCAATGCTCAAAACACACGTCCCTCTCTCCGAGCAGTCCCACTTTCATGGGGATGATGATGAGCTCTCACTCTGAATGTGCTGAAAGGAAAGGAAATGTGTGGTACAGGGCACTGTGTCCTACATACAGAGCTCAAAGACATGGGAAATGACCAAACGGGCTGAGGTGATGCCCTGAAGGTGACCAAGCGGGCATGAAAGCACAGCCAAGGGTTTTTAGCTAACAACTGGAATTCTGTGAGAGAGTCTGAGCATCTGGGATGAGGCACAGCCCAAACCTCCTGAGAAGGGCAGCCTGGGCTTTAGGAGTGGCTGGAACCAGAGAGAACTGAAGAAAAACCTTCTTTGACTTGCAGTTTCATTTTTGGTCCATCCGCATATTATCCTACAGGGCAAGTGTGGCACAGGATCCACTGGTCAGAATTGCAGACTGTGTTTCAAAGAGTTTGTCTTTAGTTTTAATTCTTAGATATTTTTAATTAACTTTTTAGTTTCACATCTTGAGTTCGATGCACTAAGTGTGGTTACACCTCCAGTGGCTGAAAGACTCCAAAGTGACTTCCACTCTTCATATTTCCATCAGTTTTTTAGGGAGGAACCTCTCCTCCTGGAGCCCAAATAATGTATGAATTTTGATGAATAGCATTTCCCCTGAAGTGTCACTGAACTGTTGGGGTGATTTCCCTTGCAGAGGTAACTCAGATTAACAATCCCTGCAGCTGGTTTTAACCTTAGAGGAAAGGAGATGCTGCAGCTGCTTTGTGAAAAATCCTGGATAAAATAGTGAGATTATTCCTTGAAACTGCACCAAATTTACTTAATTCAAATTAAGTCTTGGAAGGGACTGCTTTTTCCTGTCAAGGTGTTTATTTAAAAAAGCACTTTGGAGCAAATAATTCATTATCCTCTCACCTTGCATTTTGTGATTGCTTATAGTAAGAGTCCACTTGGAGAAGCAGTTGGCTTTTTCCTTCATTACATATACATAGACCCAAAGAATTTTTTATACTCCAGTAAACATAATTTGTAGTTCATGACGTGTTATGAGTTTCTAGTTGTATGAATGTCTTAAAATGAACTTATAAATAATTTTTATGGTTCAGTGAGAAAAGCCATTAAGGTGTTTTAAATGTTTGGAAGTGCAGGAGTTGAAAGAGCCGGTTGATATATGGGGTGCAATGGGAGTTGGGAGCTGTGCAGGAATGCTGTAGAGGAAATCTAGAGGGCTTCAATTAAAAATTATTAAAATCACTTCTGGTAGAAAGAGTACAGAAGAGAATTTAAAGGTGAAAGAACATGAAAAACATTCAAGTAATAATATCACAGTGTTCGCTCACTTATTGTGATCTACTTAGATCAAGGTAAATGTTAGACTCATTGTAAATGTTTAAATAAATCTGTGAAGGTCTGCCAGTAATCTGCCTGCTAAGGCATTGTCCTTCCCCCACACCTTGGACCTGTTTAGTCTAAGAAATGCCACTCATGGCCCTGCAAAAATATGGTGGTGGGGCTTCAGGCTTGTCCTGAATTTCTTAATTATTCTGGACAACAGAATGCATAAGAAAACAACTGCATTGTGTGACTCTTGGAATCCTGGAGGTGAATTGCTGTCCATGAATTTCCCTTTTCTCCTCTAGCATGAAAAGCACGGTGCTAAATCCATGGGAATGAGTGGAAGTTGAGTGCGGCACCATCTCTGCTGAACTACAGAAACTTTCTGCAATGAATTGTTCAATCACTTCATTTGGAAGAGGAGCAACTGCTATCAGCTCTAATTGGCTCCCACGTCCCAGGATAAGGTCTCTTAACTATTTTTCTGTGTTATTTTTAATTAACTTGGAACAAGCATTTGTGCATAGAAATCTCAGTGCAAATGCGTACAAGCATTTTTATACCTCCCTCCAGCTGCCACACTCAGCAGGCAGAGATTTTGTTCCATTCTGGCTGTTTTTGCCAAATTTCCTGGGAAATGTGCTGGGATCAGCCAAGGGGGCAGGTAAGGGACCAGGGCTGCAGCAAAGGGACAAGCACCAGGTTCAGAACATCCCTAAATCCCACTGAATTCCATGAGAATATGTATTTACAAGGGCATGGAGTGACGGGACACAGGGAATGGCTTCAAACTACCAGAAGGCAGGGTTAGATGGAATACTGGGAAGGAATTCTTCCCTGTGAGGGTGGGAAGGGGCTCAGATGGAATTCCCAGAGTAGCTGTGGCTGCCCCTGGATTCCCTGGCAGTGTCCCAGGCCAGGTTGGGCGGGGCTTGGAGCACCCTGAGATAGTGGGAGGTGTCCCTGCCCAGAGCAGCGGGTGGCACTGGATGGTCTTTAATATCCCTCCCAACCTAAACCACTCCAGGATTTTATCATTTCTAGGTACTATTTATTTAACTGTCTAAAGCAAATTACTCAATCTCTTCACATTATTGTAGCCACCAGCTAAATGACTCCATAAAGCATAAAAACTGGTTATTGGTTATTTCAAATGTTGGTTGTGAAGGAAATCTGTGACTCAGAGAATAAACTGGGCATTTCCAGGCTACTGCTAATAAACTGAGAGGGGAATTCGTCCTCCTGCGGACTAAAATGTCGTAATTGATAATGAATTTTGTGTAACTGTGTAAGTCATTAATTTAAACAAATAACCAAAAAATGAACCCACACACAAACCCAACAACCTTAACAAAATAGTATTTTTTGCAGAACACTTCCCTGCTGGAAAATAATGCCATAATTACATCCATTTTGACAGAGAATCCAAAAGTGGCTCCTGGTTCTGGTCTATCCCCTGACCTCCTTCTTTTCAGGTCTCTGGGTTTGAGATGCCTCAGGTGTGCAGACATTTGGAAGGACAGGTTGGCTCACAGACTCTCATTGAAACTGTCAATGAGTGTCTGGGTCGACTTTTCCTTTCAGGAGACACTTCCCTAAATACTACATCTTCCACACTGGGATTGCCATGACAACAGTTCATTTTGAATTAGAAAACAATTAGATATCAAACCCCCACGTAATCCATCTCCATGTGAATCTGTGCCAAGAGGCAGGTAGAGACTTCAACATCTTCATTTTGGGGGGTTAAAAACCCTGCCATGATTTGATGGAGAATTGCACTAAAAAGCTCCCAAAAGTCTTATTTAGATAGAAATGCTCAATTCTCCCTTGAATGGGTGTCCTGTAAGAAAGTGGTTTTGTTTTAGTTAAAACAAAAAAAAAATAAACACCTGCCTTGTCCCATCCAAATTCCTACACACTAAGCTTTAGTAGGAAATTATCACTTTGCATTTCAAACCCTATTATTGTGCAGCTTCTTAAATATTTAATTTTCATAATGAACACATTACAGTGTTATAATGGACAACGTTGGTTTTGCAAATCCCTTTTAGGGCTTGAAAAACTACTATCCCAATTTCGGGGATGTTTGCCTGTGAGCAAGGCTTGAAAATGAGGAGTTTTCTTGATTGCTGGAATTCCACAGTAAATGTCAGTATGACTAGAATTAGAATTTTTAATATCACCACCCCTCTCTTCTGCTGCAGGTAGGCAGCAAAATGCATATGCTGGCTGATCGCAAAATGTCATTACTTTGTCATGAGCGCTTGTGGGTATAATCCAGATGTGGGGGTGATACTTTCTCTGCTAGAGGTCACTTTGGAAAAGGGCATGGAGAAAGGAGGGAAGGGAAAGGGTGTTCTGTGAGCTGGAAATGGTGGTAGAAATTCTGCCTGCATTTGAAAGCTGCTGTTTGGGAGGTGTTGGTGGAATTGAACAGCAAGTTTCTGCTTAATAATGAAATAAAGTAGAATAGAAATACTTTTTATACAGATGGAGTGGCCCTGTGGGAGCAGGCGCTGCTGCCTCAGTTGGAGATGTCTTCATGACTCTCAGGGCAAGTTTGTCAAAGCTCTGTTTTTGCAGCTAAAGGTTAGTAAAGGTTCATGTGGCTGTGCAGAACCACTGAAAGGACAATAATGGCACAAACTCTGAGTAATGATGAGCCAATTCTGGGTTTGAAATGAGCCCCTTTCTACCTGACAGGAGGGGGCAGCTGGCGGGAGGGGGGATCAGGCTCTGCTCCTGAGGAATAGGGATGAGAAGGAGCGGCCTCAAGCTGTGCCAGAGGAGGGTCAGGTGGGACATCAGCAGGAATATCTTAATGGAAAATGTTTTTAAGCATTGGAAGTGGCTGCCCAGGGAGGAGGTGGGGTCCCCATCCCTGGAGGTGTCCAAGGAAGGCCTGGACGTGGCACTCAGTGCTCTGCACTGGGGACAAGGAGGGGATTTGGCACAGCTTGGACTTAATGATCCCAGAGGGCTTTTCTGACCTCAGGGATTCCACGGTTAGAAGGCAGCACACAGGGTTTGTAGGGCAGATTCCCTCCTTCCCATGGCACTTACCACCTTGTACTGTCACGTCCCTGGGAGAGGGGCCCTTCCCTTGAGGAGCAGGTGGATTAAGGGACATCTCCTTGTTCCAAGGACAGAGGAGCTGTGACTGAATTAAAGCCGGTGGGGGTGAAGTGCTGGCATTAGGATGAGGAGGTGGGGCTGCTGCCTGTGCTAAAGGTAAGGCACATGTTAAAACACCACCTCCTTGTCCTCAAAATTCACAGTGATAAGGACAACACAAGGTCATCCACTGGATCTGCTGCTAATTAAGTCTTCCATTCACACAAAGAACTTCCTTAAGTGTATGACTGTTTTATTTTGATGGGTGATCTTCTGTTTCATTGGGGTTTAAGAGAGCAGAAATATGGAAATGTGAAACTTAACAATTAATTTACTATTAATACGTAGAAACATCAACATTTAATGAGAATATTTTATTATTTTCTAAAGAAGTATTACAGAATATCCAATCAACAGACTTGACAATTAAGACTTATTGAAATCTTCCTTGCTAGCATTGTTCACTGATAAAGGTTCCTGTATCTCTTTTTCCCCCCTCTTCCACCCAGGATCTGGTAACAGTGCTTGCCAAAGTAGGTGTCCATCTAAATCATTCCTGCTTTTTTCTCCAGGAGGTTGGAATTTAAGTCAGGGATTTAATGTGCAGTTTAACCTGCAGGTAATTTTTTTGCATAAAGATGTGAGCCGAATAAACGAATCTGGGCTATTTCTTGTTGTGAACTGTTCAATTTTGGGTGATTGCATCAAAATGCAGCGAAGTTTTACTAAGTGAATAAAATTTAAATTGAATTTCCCATGAACACTTGAAGGATGTCAGCAGCAGGCTGAGGGTCTGCTGGTCTTAATTGGGATAGTCTGATGAGGAAAATTTTATTCCAAGTGTTGATTTAAAAATAAATTATGGCAGGAGGTAATCTGAAAGACTACAACACTCTTTTTTACCCTCAACTCTGCCTTTTCTTTTCCAAAGTACAGATAAAAATCAATAAATAATTATATGCAATCACATTGTTAACTAATACAATTTCCTTCTTTTTAAGGCAGTTCCTGCACAAATGATATTTAGGACCATATCCTGCATTCCTAAAGAATATTTTAAAAATAATGGCATAACCAGTTTAAGGAAATTCTGACATGCAAGAAGGATTTGAGTCAGTATCAGTAGTCACATCTGTTGATTGGATATTTCATTGTAATTTTTTAGAAAAAAAGTATTTCTAATAAATGTTGATATTCCTACATGTTAAATTAATAAATTAATTAAGCTGTTAAGTTTCACAAGTCTAACATATTTGGAATGCCATGATGGAAAATGTTCTGATTTAATTTTAAAAAATAAAATAAAGCAATGAACAACGGAATGATTGAAAGCAGGCTCAGAATTCAGTTTGTGCTAGCTTTAGTTTGGAATAACTGGGAATATATGAGCTACTACCATTAATTAAGGGCTATAGTAATAATTTAATTGGGGAATCATTTGCTTGAAATAGTGAAGCAACAAAAGTATATACATGGCAGAACAGATACAGAAGTTTTACAAAGCAGAGAAAACCTAAAGCTGTCAGGAATATTTCAATTGCCTCCTGTACAAAGGATGTGCAATTAAATAAGCAATTAGTTATGGATTATTCACTCAGCTTGACTGCTGGATATTCAGGTAGCACGTTAACCTTGAAATGAGTGGGTTTATAGCTCTTATTGTTCACCAATAAATTAAATCTGCATTAAAAATCTCACCCTACCTGGGCTTGATCTTGCAAAGAAATTTTGCTGCTGATTATTGATCACAGCAGGGACACAGAGGCACCACGGTGGGACAAGCTGGAGGTACATATGGAAGATGATCCTCCCTGCCTAAAACGCTTTTAAATAACTGGGGGGTGAGGGAGAGGGAAAAAGAGATGGGGAACTTTCCTTTAAAAAGGAGAAAGCTTTGCAAAGAATCACAGAACCGTGGAATAGTTTGAGTGGGAAGGGACTTTAAAGCCCATCCAGCGCCACCTGTGCCATGGGCAGTGACACCTCCCACTATCCCAGGGTGCTCCAAGCCCCGTCCAACTTGGCTTTGGACACTTCCAGGTAAATTGTTTTGGTTTTTTTTTTAACAGTCAATCTCTAAAGTCCTTCATCCAGGTCTCACTGTGTCCAGTACCCAAATGGAAGAGCCCTTCCCTGTCTCAAACTCCTCTGGGGCTTTGTGCAGCATGTCCTTCCTGTTTGGATTCCCTGGTTACAGCTGTGCTCCCAAACTGGCACCATAAGCCTGTGTCATTTGGCAATATCTGGAAGGTATTTTATAAAATGAGAGGAACTAGATCAGAACTGAGATGACTTTTTTTTCAGAGCGATATTTACATGTGCTCCATCCACTTTGGGTTGTCCAGTAACAAAAAGCGATGTTCAGCATCTGTGTGTTGGCACCTCATTTTTCTTCTTGTCTAACCAGGTAATCCATTTTCTCAGGAAAAAATAATTTTTTTTGTGGGAAAAGGAAAAGCAGGAGGTAGTTCAGAGGTGCTGGTTGCTGTCACAAACACACATGTCCGTGCCCTGCTGCCTAAATCCATGATTGCATTGCCCTGGCATGGAGCAGTGGTTTCTGTCTTCTGCACAAGAATAACAATGCAAGGACTGGGGATTAAATGCCTCTTTACATTTCCCCAAGCCATCCATCACCAAACACACTCCAGGTGCAGTTGGACAAACCCTAAAGCAAGCACATGGGAGGGCAATGAGCTGTGTGAAACCACTGAAACAACACGGACCCAAAACCCCAAACCTGCCTGGGAGGGTGGCTCAGGACATGCTCCTGGTGGGGACAGCAGTGTTTGGCACTGCTGACACCCTGTTCCCACAGCAGCTGATCCCATTTTAGGTTGAGCTCATCCCTCCCTTCTCACCTGCTCAGATGCCAACGTCAAGCTGTCCTGTTCCTGCTCCTGTATTATTCATTCATGGAAAGGGAGAACAAGTCAGATGAGAATGCCCCTTCTTCTTTGTGAGACTCATCATTGTTTAAAGTGCTGTAGGGGAATTATACTCATGACTGTATTTGTTACCTCATCAAAGAGAGCAGAGAGGAGCAGACAACCAAACCTGGGAAGAAAGAGGGCTTTTTTCTGGTTTCTCACCTTCAAGTTCTTTGTCAGTGCATTGAGACATAGCAGGGCGTGGTACCAAGCACAGTAATTTATAATATAGAGAGACTGTAATTTATAATATAGATATATAACAATATAAGGGTGGGGAGGCTCTGGCACAGGTTGCCCAGGGAAGCTGTGGCTGCCTCATTCCTGGAAGTGTCCAAGGACAGACTGGGCAGGGCTTGGAATGACCTGGTTTAATTGAAGATGTCTCTGCTCATGGCAGAGGAGTGGGACCAGATGATCTTGAAATGCCCCTTCCAGACCAAACCATCCTGTGATAAAATCATGGTGACTGAGTGGAAAGAAAAGCTGAAAGTGAGTTGGTTTAATGTTTCCATTTTAATGCTTAGAAACCTAAGAAATTTCTCATTGGACACATCATCTGATACCTTTCTTGACACTATTTCAAACCCAGGACAAGCTCCTTGGCTGTTGCAAATTGTGACAGTGTTTTTTCTTCCAGGGATTAATGAGTTTCCTCATCCAGAGGGACTACATGGATCTCCAGTATAAACAATATTCTTTATGGTCAGGAACATTTAGGTGTTTAGGACACATTAGGATTTCTGCTGTATTTGCAAACATTTTTTTATTCAAGGCAGCATAAAGAAAAAGCAGATCTGTGACTGAATTTAGAAGTTTCTGTGCTTCAATAAAGTGAAGCAGGGCCTCGCAGACCAACTACCCCCCCCCACCTTCAACTGATCACATTAAAAATGAAGAGTGAAGTTTTCATGGCTTAAAGGGAGAAAACACTCATTTGAATTCAAATAAATCAGAAACATTAATGTGTTTGAGAAATTAGTTTAATGATGTATTTAAAAACTATTAAATTAATGTTTCTCATTAGTGGCACAGCTTAATCATTCTTTGCTAGCAGAGGGAAGAAAGTAAAGCAATATCATAAAAGATCAAATAGTGATTCAAAATTAATTAATCCAGCATTGTATAAATCAGGTAGCTTCAATAAAAATACTAGTTCAGTATTCAGTTCTTACAGGAAAAATTTAAAATAAAAAATGCCTTAATTAGTGCCTTCTCATTCAATCCACCTGACCTATTTATTTTTAATTGAACTACAGGGTGCTAAGCATACTGTGAAAGTGCTAATTGCAGTAGTAAACTTTTTAACATTTCCCCCCCGGACTCAAAACCTTCTTTTGTGGGAGAGTATCTCAGAATAATGGAGAAAATTGGTGCCTTGCTGTGCTGGGAGCTGCTGTTGTGTTTCCTCTCTGGCTCCCGACCTGTTTCATGTTGTGCAAACACCTTGTGGCTCTTGCTACCACGAATTTGCTTTGACTGTGTCAAGATTTATCTTGCAATTTGTGCTTTATGAACTCATTAGAGGAACTGTTTGAGTGACAGCAGTGCAAAAGCTTGTGTTATTAACTTTAAAAATTTGTGATGTTCAAACTGCTTGACCAGGCTTTTAATGAATTATTACTTTTACATTATATTTGTGCCAATGTACCTCTTTGCACTGAAGTTTTCTTGTGATCCTACAAGCGGATGTGTTGTCCCGAATCAGATGTGTTGTCCCGAATCAGATTTATTCCTACTGGGTAAATGAAAGGAAAATCAGAGCAGAGACTGAGATCTTTCCCTGAACTTCACCATATGTACTGGGTGATGTTGTTGTGGCCAGTGCTATGAACTGGAGCTGAACCACTGCTATTGCTGTCAAACTGATGTTTCCCGTTGCTGCCTCACTAATCCTTTTCTTCTGGAGCTCCAAATTTTTCTGAATTTCTCAAGCACCAGTCCCCAGAAATTATGTCCAGCGTTGCAGCCTGAAGACCAACTTCCTTTAAAAGAGGCTCTTCTCGAGCTCTCAGTGAAGAATTAAAGCTCATCTGAGCGCCCAGCACTGATGCCTTGAAAATTAGCGCCTCGTTGGTGAAAGCAGCTTTGTTACAGACTGGCTCAGGGAATTTTACAAGCCCAGATAAGATTTCTTCTGTGCCCATGGGGCTTTTTTAATGAAGATGAGTCGGGTGCCTGAGCCTCACGTTCATATGATTCTGGGGACTGTGAGAACACCCTGAGCCTGACTGACTCCTCTTACTCTAGTCTATGTTCAGCTGCCCCGGGGAAGACATTCATATTTACTTGTGTTATTCACTCTATTTCTGGCCAGCTGATGCAGTGGGAAGAGATTTATAAAAGACTGAGCTCTGGAAATCTTCAGCTTCAGGTCAAACTCCTACATTTGTATCTTGAGCACCTGAATATTCATTGCCAGCCCCAAGTACTAGAAAATCATGATCCAGGATCTCCCAAAATAATGAGAGATATGAAATACATAAGTGATTCTGCTTCACCAGTGTTAAGGGCATAACGGCATCATATATTGACATTTTGGCCACTGTCCCAAAATACCTTTTAATTGAATAAAATATTCTCATAATTCCTCTGAATACACAGAGGAATCCAGTCGTCCCTGTCACATACTAAGGTAGGTACTTGAACACACACTTTGTAGCCCAGGTGTCCAAAATACAACCTGAGCTTCCATATTTCCTAATTTTTTGTAAAAGGAATGGAAACATATAAAAAATATAAAACCCCTGGAGAGTTAGGATGGTGCTGCTGCTGTCCTGAAACTGCTGAGCACAAGGATGAGACACTGATGGCATTCTCTGCTCTCTGAAAAAGAACTTTTTCTCATCCAGCAGACAAAAACTGTTGAATGTTCACATGAGGGTGGTTAAGCTCAGCACTTCCTCTTTGTTCCAGGTTTTTGTGGCATTCCTGGAATTGTCTGTGAATGTCTTAACAGGGACATCTGGGAAATTCTAAATGAAGATAAGCTGCTTCAGCCTGACCTCAGATCATGCTGTTCAATTCTCTTGCCGTGCCAAGTAAATTTGCCATAAAGGACTTCACTGTTTATTGATTTTAGAGATGGATGCGGACATAAATACTACTCTAATTGTTTTACATTTCCAGAATTGCATCTGAGCTTCAAAAGCAACCTCAGACCTCTGAAAGCCTTGTACTCAACACGTTGAACCTGATATGACACCAGACTTTACAGAGATGGTCTGACTGCGTTTGAATGTTCTTAAAACCACACTAATGCTTTCAAAGTGGAGGATTGAGTGATCGGGATGAGACGGAGACAGCTTCCACTGTGTGATCCCACAGACCATCTCTGGGTGAGCACCTTAGAAGTGCACAGAGTTAATCCAAATATTCATCCCTGGAACACAGATCAACAGGAGGGCTTTTCATCATGGAATATGGAAAAACCAGAGGTTCTTCTGGCACCTACTGCTTCTAAACCAGAGTTCTAATAATTTGCTTTACAAAAGTGATACAGATGATTTTAGATATGGATTCAATTTTCTAATGCCCCCAAGCTTTAAGCATCCACTTCAGTAATCCCTTATTGGAATTTGGGTGGACTTTTTACTGTCTGAATTAAAAGCCTTGTTGAACCTAATTTAATTTCTTCTGTGATTTAAGGTGGAAGTGGTGAAGAACAGATAATTGTGTTTTAGTTAAAGGAATCTATATGATGAGTTAAATCTCTATGATTTCTGGTGTCAGGAAAATTTATCCACAAACACCAGAGTTTTATGTCCAAAAAGGAGACAGAGGAGTCCCGTAACTTTATTCGAATAAAGGGAGAGGTCATGGGGCATTCCCCATGGGGTCTCTCGAAATTTTGGAGGACGCAGCCTCCTTTTTATCCTAATTTCCCGGCCGCATTTCCCTTTCTCTTTCCCCATTGGCCAAGGTACTTGAGAGGTACAGACTTTCCGAAATGCCTAATACCTAAGACCCCCTTCTAATGTGTACTTCTCCTCTCTCCCCCATTTTTCTTTTTCCTTGTGTCTCTGTTCTTTATCTCTAAATCCAGAAATTTAGCACAGTCATGGGTGAGTAACAGTCTGTGTCAATTAGTGGAATTCCTATAGAATTTATGGTTCCGCCCATTGCTTTTTTCACCTCTCTGTATCTGGCTTTATCTACCATCAGACTCACAGTTTGTTTGTAAAGACACCTCCTTCTCATTCCTTTCATTGGAAAGGCCTGAAATTCTCTAATTCTTTCTCCTGGCATTGAAGCAACCTGAATGTTTTTCCAACACTGAGGTATTTTCCTTCCCAATGCCCCTGGGAAGTGGAGAAACCAAGTGGGTAACACATTTGTGCTTTTCTTTCCAAAAATGTCCTTAAGTCCATGGGAAGCTGATGCTGGACCCAAGTGCTTTTGCAAATCTCTCCTCGCATGGTTTCCTCAATGACACTTCAGGGCTTTTTTTGGGAGACTTCGAAGAGGGGTCCTGATTCCTTAGGGAAGGACAGGGCCAAGATCCAGACCTCTGAGACTTTGCCATGGGATTGCTCCTCCAGCAAGGCTGTATGGGAACACTTTTACTTGCTGCAGACAGGTTTCTAATTTAAACAAAATGAATAAATCCCCCAGGAATAAAGTGCTGTTAGTTGCTTGTGAAAGCTTAGGAATATCACTCATCTCTGCTATTTCTCCTGTGTAATTCCTGCATTTTTTGAGTGTCGGTGCATTTCTTCCAGTCCTCTCTGCAGAGGCATTTCTTACAAAGCTCCTCTCTCAGCAGTGTGTTATTTATGATGCTCTAAAGGTGTTTTGCTGTGGACAACTCGTTCCTAAATGTTAATGCAAATAAATTGAAATCTCTGGTTGCAAAGGCTCCGCACCAGACGGTTGTTATAACACAGCATAAAAACCTCCTTTCCAAAGCTCTCCTGAACGCGTAAATAAAGCAGGAGGCAGTTCAGCCAACACTTCTGAGGAGTCCGCCCACATCCAGAGAGCAATTATTAACTAGAGAAACATGATTTGACCCTGGGACTCGGAGTGTGGTTTCAGGCTGACCCCTGTCCCTCCTCAGCCCGGCTTTGCCAAGCAAATCTCCACTCTTCTCTCAGCTTAATTAGGGGCTGCCGCCACGCTCATTATCCAGGGAGTTCTGAGAAATGGCTCTTGAAGGGTTCAGCTCTGGTTTCAGCGTGTTAATAAAGAGCTAATCACCTGTTTAAGATGAGTGATTAAAGAAAGTGCATTGAACTAAATACAGCCCTTTTATTCTGGAATTGCACTCTCTGTGTGGTTATTAGAGAACATCTATTTCTCTTCAAATTCAAGCTTGATTGTAACCTTGAATTTACTTTCAAAAGCAGATAAACACCTAGATTAAGGTGTTTTCTCTCTGGAAGGGGAGGAGGGAAGAGAATGAGAGCCATAGATTGCAGTAAGGAATTGGGACTGATAATGTTAGACAGGAGGGACGCTGGGAGGCTGGCCAGAGGACTGGGAACACTGGTACGTTTCAGCAGCCAGAAAATTCCCATAGAGTATTGTAGGCACAGCAGCTTTTGGTTTGAAACCATTTTTGTTGCTGTTGTCACTCTGAAGCGTCCAGAAACTGCAGATTGCCAGCCCTGTGACACATCCCTGGGTTATTGCAGCAGAGAACTGTGCCCCTGCACAAAGTGTTGGCTCAGGCAAAATTACGGTTTAATGAGTGCTTGGGCAATCTGCCGTATTGATGACGATCAAAAAGCATCCACACCACTGGGGTGCCCCACAAAGGCTGCTGACCCCAGAACCCAGCAGTGGACTTTCCCACTGAGAGGAAAGATGTGTGCTAATGTCTTTACAAATAATTTGGTGGATGAAGTTATGGGTGTTAACGTCTTTGAAATGGGTCTTAATGTCTCTATGACTTTGGGCAGCAGGTTTGCTGCAGAGCCCAGACAACTTGGCTGCTGAGATAGACACGGGTAAGAAGGGTCTCGACTATAGGGATGACGATCCCAAAATACCTTCGAAGCGTCCCTTCAGGAGAATGTTGAGATGGTTTGCACATTCTCCCAGAGGTAGTTAAAAAGATAGGGACGCCCAGAGCGAGCAGTATGGTGTTGGTTTGGGAAAGGATGGGTCGAATGGGAGTGTGGAGAAATACAGTTAAGGCAAATAGCAGTGGGAGGTTATGTGATAAGGAAAGACTGGGAAGTTCTTGGCCTTATCTTCAAAATCTGCAGTCTAATGCAGGGCCGGCTGCAAGTCTTTTGTATTCCCGGCTTCCAGGATAGGGAAAACAGGGAAGTACTGCTCCTACACCCCCACCCCTCCCCAGGTCACCATGGAGCCAGGGTGGAGGATTTGGGTTTGTGCGCTTGCTATTCAGGACTTGAGGGGGTTTCTGTCCGAGGCCAGGTGCGGGATCGGCAGCACGGGCTGGGGACCTGTGGGGGAGGTGCGAGGCTGAGCCGAGGCTGCGGGGCAGCCGGAGCTCAGCTCAGGGCGGTGCCCAACGCTGCCACCCTGGCGGGCAGGGGCTGCAGTGGCTCCCCGGCCCCATGAGGCTGCGGAACGTTCCGTCCGCCTGCCTGTCCCTGTAGCACCGTCGGCTGAGCTGTGCTGGCACCTGGTGCTTTACAGAGCTTGTGGTGCTGCGAGAGCGGTCCGAGGGCCCAGACGGCTGTGCTGCGGGGGTGTCTGGACACTGCGGCAGGACGGGGAGCGGCTTGGGTGTGCCGTGTAAAGTACGGCGACCGGCTTTGGTATACGGTATAAGAGACTATGTGTCACCAAAGCCTGGCCTGATACACGAAGAGATTTTGTTTGGGTCACTGGAGAAACGAGTGATTTTGAGCTGTGGGAAAATGAGCACTCACGGGGTTGGGGCTAGAGGAAGGACAGAATAAGCCGTTGGATGAACTGGTTAGGAAGCATATGTAGGAAGGGATGAGGAAAAGGTGAAAGCAAAGGCAAAGGTGATGCCAGAGTTTTTACAGCCCCGGAGGGATAAACCGCAGGGCCAAGGGGATCCCCCGGAACACAAGGGATGGGACTGGCCACAAGGACTGGCAGAGGCATTCCCTCCTCAGCAGGAGAGAGCCGACCCAAACAGCAGTTGGGAAGGAATCTGCCACTGTACCAGGGGCTCAACCGAGAAGTGTGTTTCACGTAGACATGTGAACTTCTATATCTATGCCAAAAGGGGAACAATTGTAGAAATGTTCTTCCCATAAGCAGGAAAGATGATTGGTGAATGTGTGTGTATGTACAGGGACACCCGTGAGAGTTTGCTGAATGCATGAGATGGGTTTTAAAAGCATGAGTTTCTGATTATTCCTAGTTATGATTATGGTTTGCTAGGAGAGAATTTGATGGCTTGAGTTGGGAATGTGAGTTGGTGTTGCCGGGGATAATGGGAAGGCTAACACTGTTGTGAATGCTGGAGTGAATCCAGAGGTGTGGGCAGTCCCAGAGCAATATGGAAAACTGGATATAGAGCCTCTCCACATTACTCTGGAGCAACCNATATGGAAAACTGCATATAGAGCCTCTCCACATTACTCTGGAGCAACCTGGACAACTGGTGTCTAAAAAGCAATACCCTCTTTCAAGGGAAGGAAGGAAGGAAGGAAGGAAGAGGCTGCAGCCTGTTGCTGAGCTAAAGGCGGGTCTTTTGGAACCGTGTATGTCCCCCTATAACACTCCTATCCTGCCAGTTATAGTGCAGGACCTGAGAAGAGTAGGTGAAACTGTTAAACCCAGGCACTCCATGGTCCGAGATGCTGGTACCGTCTTGAGTCGGGTTCCCTCCTTACACTGGTGCTATTCAGTACTTGATGTAAGGGATGCTTTCTGGGGATGCCCTCTTACAGAGCATAGTAAACAGGATTTTGCCTTTGACTTGGAACAAGAAAAAGAAGTTAATTTACTCCATCCCTAGGAATGAGGTTATTGCAGTATGTGAAAGGCTTGCTCCTATTGAGAGAATGGGAGGAGGTGGTAAGGGAAGCCACTGTTTTCTGGCCAGAGGGGAGGCTTGGAGTGTCTGAAGGGAAGGCACATATGATGGAGAGAAAGGTTGAATGTTTAAGGCGCATTTTGACTCAAGGCTTGGGGTGTGTTGGCCCAGACGGAGTCCAGGGAGTCTTGGAGGTGCCGTTGCCCAGGACTGAAGGGGAACTGTGACAATTTTTAGGATTAATAAGGTATTAGAAGAAAATTAAAAGAAAGGTTGTTTAATGCCCCAGCTTTAGCTCTCCCAGGCGCGGAAAAGGAGTTGGAGTTGTATGTGGGCTGGTTGCAAAGACTGATTTCTCCTGTGTGAATCGTTCATGAATGTGGAAATATTCTTTGGAAATACTGCTTTTCTAGTGATCCCATGCCCAAACTTAGAAATGGTGAAGGAATTTGTGAATGGTGAAGGAATTTGCAGAGGTTGAAGGTAATGTTTGCGAAGCAAGGGGATGGCCCCATTTTTTGCTCTAACGGTAACTGAGGCTCTGTTGTCTGCAGAGTTGTGCAGCCACGGCTTTGATGATAACTGTTGGCAGGATTGTTAAAGTCTGGCACCAAGTTCTATGTGGATGACCAGCACTAGGCTGTTACAGTGTGAAATGGAACAAGAGGATTTAGAATTGAGAACCCAGCCTCCTGTTTAACTGGCCTCGAGAAAGGAGCCTTAAAGGAGGCTCATGACTGAATCCAGGTAACAGATTTCAGACTCGAACTAGAGAAGATTTACAGAACCCCTCTACCAAATGGGGAAAAGTTGTTTATTAATGGATCTTCAAGGTTAGTAGGATATACTATAGTAAAGGGAAGGGGCAAGAAGGGGGGAAGCTATCATGCACATACATGGTCAGCACAAACCACAGAAAGTGTATCAAGGAAAGGTAGCGAATATTTACCGATTCCAGCTATGCATGTGTGGTGGTACATGCGTTTGGAAAGCTGGGAGGAGAGAGGTTTGTTAACTTGCAGAGAAAAACGTTCGCTCATGAGAGCTCAATTACTCACTTGTTGGAGGTGGTGAATTTACCAAAAGAGGTAGAAATAAGAGCTGTTAAGGAACATCAGGAAGAGTGCTCAGAAGAGACAATAAGTAATCAACTGGCCAGTGGTGATGTTCAGAAAGCAGCACTTCTGCCAGAGGCCTCTGGGATCCGCCCTTTGCTCCCTGTGGCTCAGCTGTTGCCAGGGGCAGGGGGGAAGCGATGGTGGTGGTGCTGTCTTTTCCACCAGAGGAGTTGGAGATAATTAAAGGTGGTGGGGCAGAGGAAAAAGGGGAGAATTGATTTACAAAAGACAGTAAACAGTGGATGCCAGGAGCTTTGACCCTGCAAATATTGAGACAGCTCTGTGGGGGGGAGTCATTGGGACTCTCAAGGACTGGCAGAGACGTTCTTCAAGATGTACTGCCTTGGGTCTTCTTGTTTTAGCAAAAGGAGCTATTGAGGGGTGCCTGGCTAAAGTTAATAGCCAGACTACAAAGGACATTGCAAGGCACGGGAATGACCTTGGGCTATATGTCCTTTCCAGGGATGTCGGGTGTGTTTTGCTGAGGTGCCCTGGACGAGAGGGCTTAGATATCCTCCGGTAGTGGTATGCCGGCTGGTAGGGTGGCCTGAGGAGTTTCTAGCTCCTTCATGTTATAAATGCATATATTATAGTGTTGGCTTTTNAACTTTGGGGTAAAATGCCAGGTTCAGGAGGGGGAATGTGTGGAAGGCGGTTTGGGAAGGCTGCGTCCTACGAAACCCCGAGAGAGAAAACCCTGCGGGCTGTGCCCCGGTGGGCTCTGTCCCTTTATTCGAATAAAGTTGAAGGAATCCTCTGTCTCTTGATACACAGAACTTCTTTAAACACAGAACTCCTTCAACATCGGTGCTTTAGTATAAATATAGACTAATAAAAGTTGGATGTTGGCTGCTGTGCCCGACCGCAAACTGCTTTTGCAAAACAAGAAGCCTGGCCCTGGAAAGGGGCTGTGATGAGAAGTGAATAGGAGATGCTATGCCTAACGCTAATTTCTCTTGAAAAAGCAAACCCGAGTGGACTAGGATGATAAGGCAATGGAATGCAAGCTAATGGGTTTGGCTAACTGCTTGTCTACAGAGCAAAGGCCTGGCCCCTAAGGGCTAAGTGATAAAGGAGGAAGACACATGCTAAGTGCCGTTTTAGTGACAAATAGAAGAACTGTCACAAAAGGGTAGAAAAATGTAATAGGAGAATAGGAATATAATCAATAAACAATTATAAACGAAGTATAACTAATAAGAAAGTGTAACAGTAGAATTAAGTGTGTATTAGCAAAATATAGTGATAAACTTGCAAACGTATTAAAAAAACCTCTGTAAAATGACCGTGGCTGACACGCACATGGAGGTGTTAACCCCTGCGTGCTTCAGGCCTGGCCAATAAAGGTGAGCTTTACTTTACAGTACCTTGCTGTGGAGTAGATTCCTTTGAATCACTCCTTTTTGGACATAAACCTCTGGCCTTTGTTGATTTTCCTGACGCCACCCTGCTCTAAAAAAATGAATTGCATTTCATCTCTTAATCCCACATAATTTCCCATCAAAAAACACACCAGATTTTCAATACCATAATTGCAGGCTATGCAAAATATCAGTCATTGTCTAATTTGAATTGATTGCACACCCTCTGCTTGAAGTGACAGGGCTCAGCCATGGAGCCCACCTGGAGGCAGTGAGGTAAAGTAAAATTTTAGTGTTCAAAAGCACAGTAAATCATTGCAGATTTTGGGATTTAGCCTTCTCAGCATTCAAATTTAAGATAAAGCAGAGGCTAGAGAGGAATTCAGTGGGCTTTTAGCTGTGGGTGTGACTGCAGGCACAGCAGGGACAGGCAGGATACAGAATTAGGAACAGCTGCAGAGGCCAATTTGACAGAGTGACCCCATGAAATCACTCAGTCCCCACTGGTTTTATACAAGAGCTGCTGTGCGGGACTGGTTTTCTGCTTCGGGGAGGCCAGGAGGTGGTTGCTCTGCAGCTCAGTGGCACAGCAAGGCTTTAGGATGTATCTCTGTGATAACAAAAGGAAGGGAAGAAAGTCCTGCCTGCTTATCCTTTATTCCAATCAGCCTTTCCTCTGGTTTTCTGCAACAATAGCACTGAGCAGTGTGGTGTTGGCAGCAGAGAGGCTGAAACCTTCTGTGAACACAGGCAAATATTTCCGGGCATCAGCAGCTTCTGCAGCAAAGGTTGGGATGGGACTATGCAGGTGAGGGCAGGAGCATCACAGTCGGGATGGATGGGGAGGTTGGGCTTGGGATCCCCACTAACAAGGCAGGGAAGTGAAAATAATGTTGAATTTGCCAGCAAAATCATTAATCCTGGAGCACAGAAAGCTTTTCTACACCGACTTCAGGCGTGTGGAATCCCTATGTGAAGAATCCCATATAGAAAAGGCAAAAAGTCTGTGGTAAAAATGTCTCCTTTGATGTGATGAAAGTGAAGCTCTCAGAGACAGAGAACTGCTGGTGCCCCTGTAGACATTTTGGTTCAGTCTTAGTCAAATAGACCGAAGTCATCAGAGTGTGAAAGTCCGAGGGGAAAAAACTAGCAACCCTGAGTGGGCCACAATCAGCTCAAAAGCTTGAGGCAGGATAAGCCTGGCCTGTTATTCTTGCCTTTCTTTACTTTACTATTTACAGATCAACAAGTGCCACTTAAGAGAGGGCTCTGTGCTCCTCTTGCCTTTCCTGCCTGTTAAAATCCTGTTCAGCCCAGCAACTGCTGGGAGAGCACACAGATGAGCAGAGCCACTTGTGAGGTTAAAAACTGAGTGGTTGTCTCAATTTCCATTTGTGCAGGGAGCTGCTTCAAGTGCAGCTTATGTCAAAAAATAATCAAGCTCCTGAAGTGGCTCTTAGGTTAATTCAGCCAGGCTGGGGCTGCTGTTGGCTCTGCCTGTTGTGTTCTGTGCTCACCTGGAGTACACGTGCTGCAGCAAAATATTCGTTAAGTGCCTGGCTTAATTTCACCTCCAGTTTAAATTTTATGAGGCAGTTATGTGTTAGTTAAAGGGCCTTTTGAAATGACTGAAAAGATCAGCTGAATTTTAAAATAGTGGATGTTTAAAACCTCATTGCTATTTTAATTGAAGTGAATTTTAATATCTGAAAGACATCTTTGTTAATACATTAAAGATGTTTAGTGCTATTAATTGATATGGAACAGAGTAGCAGTGAATTTATTATGTGGTCTAAAATACCGACTAGCGTTAAAGCTATTTCTGCTTTGCATTTCTATTAAATGCCAACTATAACTTGCTAGAGAGGCTGCTGGAGACCTGACTATTGATTAAATTACCTTCCAATGAGTGCTCACTATCAGGCAGTGAACATTCCTTATAAAATGTGTAGGAAATCTCTGGTTTGGAAGCATCAGGGAAGGCTGAAATTCTGCTTTATCAAGTGGCAGTTCAGGAGCTGGTTTGGCTGATATATTGAATAATAAGGTTACGGATGGAGATTAAAAATAATGCTGTGACAAGAAAGGGTTGTTATTAACCTAGTGCTGGGTTTTTAAAAAGTTTTTTATTTCTTCTGCCCACCGTAGAGCGTCCCAGCAGTTGTGTCTCCCTGGCTAAAAAGGCTGGGACAGGAGATAAGCGGGGTAAGTGGAAGAGATCAGGGTTAGATGAGGATCTCAGCTGTGGGTCCGCCCCTTCTGTAAAATTAAGGGAATTTGTCTTCTGTTCTCTCTGCTTTTACCTTCTTGCTCATTTAAATACAAGCTCTTCAAGGAAAGATATATAAAAATCTTGACAGCTCCTTGTGGCGGCTCAATGTGATGAGAGGATCAATCATTCTTCAGCTTTTTCCCATTTCCTATGCTGGCTTCAGAGCCAGAGTTTGCTTTTTTCCCTGAGCAAATTATTTCCTCCTCAGGCCTCTGCTATGGAAATTCACTTTGGGTAGTCTGAACATGTTGACAGTGACAAAAATCTGGTCAGAGTGTGGAAAAATGGGTGAATGTTCTCAGAAAGACTCCGGTTGCTTGTTTCTGATGGGATTCAGGTGCAGAGGTAGGGATAAGGGATGTCTCTGCTTCTCTGGATCCAGAGGCAGATGAAAAAGCAGATTGCTCCCAAAACACTCAAGGGTGTTAAAAAGGGTATTTTATTGACTCTTTTTTTCTACTCCCTAGGATGAGGACAGACATAAAGTGGTTTGTTAGAACCACTTAGGAAATCTGGGAGGGCTTCAGGGAGCAATTTTTTCTTTTTTTTTTTTCATAAAAAAACCAGCAAAATTTTCACCTTTCCATCTTTGAAATCTGAGTTAATATCTTCTTATTCAGCTTTGTCTTGGCTTTGAAGGTGAGGACATCCCTTGGATGGAGGATCAATGTGGTGCCTCCAGCCACCCTCTCAGTAGATCCCACCCTCCCTTTGCAGCTCTGGGACTATGTTGGGATTTAGGACCTCCCAAAAATAAAATTTATAGTAAGGAGCCACAGAGTGGACATTGTGCAACAAGCCCTCCTGGATCCCCAGGCTTGGCATGGCTTGCTTTGGATGAAAGTTGTTCCTGCTGGAGTTCTGTTTGGGCTCTGTCACCCTGGGGTTTTGCTGAGCTTTGGGAGAACATTTTGAGAAGATTCCCAACTCTGCACTGCAGAAATGTTGCCTCTCTTTGCCTCTGTGCTTCTTTAGACCTCTTGCCAGTTGCAGACCATATTCTAATTCCCATTTCAAGGTGCCACAGCCCCCAGAAAGGCACATGAAGAATTTTTAAAGGTTCATTAAGTCATTGAACCTTTAATCCCAACGTGAGATATCTTTGCTGATGTAATTCATGGAAGAACCAGAGCCCAAAGGAAAGGACCCTAATAAATCCCTGAACTTCAGAGGGCATGACACCACTGCAGGACACTACTGTAAATTATTTAAGCACAGTGTTTGCTCTGCACTTCTACCATTCCTCAGATGGGGATTTATCAATTTTTAATTCACTCAAATATCTCAAATGTGTTTGATTTGGGAGGAGAAAGTGGACAGGTAGGGAAGAAAAATGGCTTTGTTCCCTTTATGGAAAATTTGAGTGGTGCTACTGGAGTTCCCTTTCAGCAGAGGACTCAAGTGAGATGTGTGAGATCATTTATTGCGGCAGTTACATTCTGGTATAACCAAGATTTTAATGTGAATGTATTCCGTGGTGCAAGAGGAATTGGAATAAACCTGTGTAAGTTGCCTTACAGTGAAAACATTTGAAGTTTAAAATGTATTAATGCAGCCCTGTGAGACACATCACTCAAACCAAGTTTTAAGGATGTTACAGGCATGAAGGTGTTTTTTAAATAAACAAAATAAATGTAGGTATGGCCTGAAACAAAGATTTCACTTGAGTATCTTTGTGAAAGGAAATGAATCTTCTCAACTCGATGCTTAGAAATAGAAATTATTTTTTATTCATAATTTCACATCTATGTAACAACATTAATTTCTAGAGGCAGCACGAGATTGTATCTAAAATTTGAGGGCCCATTTTTGCACCAAGTCCTGAGCAACTTCCAAGGAAATGGGTTGTCCCATGATAATGAAGAATCTTAAAGTTGATGTTCTCAAACATGGGAAGGATTTAAGAGCAGCTCCCCTGAGCCTCATGGCTGTCACATTGCAGACAGACTTCCCTAGACTCTAAAAAAACGAGGAAAAGCAGAAATCTTTACTTTGGAACTTTTAATTAAAGCACATTTTTAATTCTCATCCAGATTCAGAGTAGCCTTAGGTCAACTTGTCGTCTTCCATTTCTGAAGGATATTAAAGTGCACTGAACAAATAATCTTTCTGGGGATTTAATACAGTTTAATAAATCCATTTTAGGCCTCAATGTAGATTAGTTTTATTGTGTTCATTTGTGAAGATAAAGGTTCCTGAGTGTGGGGGGAGGAATTTTCAGCAAACTTGGTTTCAACAACAACAACAGAAGTCTCTTTTTGTGTGTGCTCCAGGGGTGTTTGACAAACTGGGGAACAATACAATGTGCAAGCTTTAGCCAATTAATCCGCCCGTTATTTGTCATGCAGCATGGCCAGGCTGAAATCCATTCTGCAGAGGATAACTTATTCAGCAGGGCTTAATCCTCCTCCATCTAGCACCAAATGACTTTAGACTTGCATAAATTTTTCCATTATTTGACCAGCTCTTCCAGGGCTGGCAGTGTAATTCTTGGCCTGCTAAGCCTCTTTTGTCCCGTGCTGCTGGAAACTGGCTTTGCTGCTTTGCATATTTTTATTCCAACAGGGGTTTTTCCCAACTGTTTATTTCCAAGCACCACCAGCCTGCCTCTGCCTCATTGTTTTTTTGTGACTTTTTTGGGGCGCAACAGCATTTGTAGATGTTTAAATAACTTTGCAGTGGGCTGGGTTAATTGCAGGAATTAGGGAAGAAACTTTCTAAGTGAAGTTCAGTGGACCGTGGATTAATCCTGGGTTAATAAATTACAATAGCAGCGTGCTTGGAGCTGAAATAGGGAGACGGAAGAGATGCCACCCCACCATTGTTCCCAATCCCATCAGCTGGCAGCTCTTTGCCAGCCCTGGACCGATTTGCATCTTTTCTCCATCCCAAAAATCCTCTGCATGGAATTAATAGGAGCTTTCTGAGCTGAAAGTGAAGAAGGAGAGGAGGTGGCTCTTTGTCATTTTATTGTTGCTCTGTGACTCTGCTCTGGGCCTGTAATGCACTTCACTGAAAGAAGAAAAGTACACTTAAAAATTTACAGGCACATTGCTGCTTTTTTCCCCTCCACTTCATCCTTTCATTAAGCTCAGGTAATAGCTCAGGTGAGAGGTGGCTGCTTCCCCAGAGAATTCAGGAATAAAGATGATGCCTCTACCTGCACAGGCCCACTTTGAAATATTTAGTCTGTTAAGCAATTTCCATCTGCTGGAAATGTGGATCTTTGCTCTCTGAACCAGGACCAAGCCAGGAAAGCTCCAGTACAAGCCAAGATGATGCCATCCCTTATTTTATCACCTTCTGACAATGCTCCGTGAGGGCAGGCAGGCCTCGGATACAGAAAGCCCCTCATCCACCTGGGAATTACTCATCTCACTTTAATGGAGTCACATTAGGCTGAAAGGGGAATTGGGCCCACTCAGCTCAGCCCTGAACAATTTCAGTTCGAGCTTTTCCATTGACTTCATAGGGAGTTGAGACTTCTGGGTATTGTACTTGGTTTGGAATTGTTTTGAGTTTAATAATGTGAACCCTCAAGAAAAGGACCTTATCTGGTCCTAAGTTTCCCTTTTGAGGATACCTGGCCTCTGCCTCCTCTTCTACTTTGGTGGATAGATTTTCTAATGTGTTTGGAACAACCAGACACCTCTTGCCAAGAACTGATGGCTTGGGATGGTCAGCAAGGAATTTCTTTGCACTTATTGCTGAAAACCACAGTCATGTGCCTTGAAAATGAGGATCATTTTCTATTGTAAAAATATTGATGTGTGAGTCAGAGAATCATGGAATTGTTTGGGTGGGAAGGGACCTTAAAGCCCATCCACTGTCACCCCCTGCCATGGGCAGGAACACCTCTCACTATCCTAGGGCGTTCCAAGCCCTGTCCAACCTGGCCGAGGGCATTTCCAGGGATGGGGCAGCCACAGCTTCTCAATCAGACTGGAACATTTTAATCATAGAACCATTTAGCCTGGAAAAGGCCTTCAAATCCATCAACACCACCTGTTAATATTAATTTTTACCTCTGATTTTTTTCCGTGTGTGTAATGATGGGACTCTGAGAGCAGACGAGGGCAGGGACTGCCTGTACATGGTGGGATGGCAGCCAAAGCTCCATCTCCCCTCTCCCTTTTCCGGGGTGCAGCTCCCAGTCATGCTCTGTGCTGGCCCAAAGACAGCAGAGGATTAAAAATTACATTAGAATGTAAAATAAAAGCATGACACTGCAGTGCTGAGCCTGCTTTTGCTGCATTTCTTCATTGGTGGTGCCTTGAGAGAGGACAAAAGTGATGGGAGGCTCTATGAAGGCTGAAATAACCCTTAAAGTTTACTGAGGCTTTGGAGGGAACTCAGCTTAGGTATTGCCTGCCTCATGTTTAAATTAAAAGGCTTTTAATTTAGGATCTGACAAGCAAGGCTGAAATGCGTTTAACAGAAAGCAGTGACAATTTCAAAGCTCTGGCTCAGGATCCTAGTTAATGGATAAATTTAAGCTGCCAACTCCCTCCTCTAAGAGAGCATTACAGACACAGCCTTTTGTTTCCACAAAGCAAAGAGCATCACAGAGCTTTTTTATTCCCTCCCCCCCCCCCCCTTCCCCAGCCCTCGAAAAGGGATGTTTGACTAAACTGAGATGACTCAGGATGCTGAATGAGTGCTCTGGATTTTGCAGGGGCACACAATATCCTTTGCCCTTGTGGTGAGAGCCTCCATGAATTATATACCTGCTGCTTCTATATTTGAAATTGCTGGGATTAAAGGCTGAGAGGGATTTCTTTGGTGTCTTATCTGGATGTTTTCTATTTGAGTTCACTTCTACTGGGGGTCTGTTCCACCCAGACCTTCTGCAAAGCACATGGCTGATTTTCTAATGGTCTCTCTGACATTAATGAGAGATATTTTGTCAAGGAAGCATCCATGGAAAAGCCAAAGGAAACAGGCAGAGGAGCAAAGGAACCATTAGTACATGTGATGGTAGAGAAGAGCATTTGTGTTGACTTGATAAATGCCATCACTACAAGGGCACGATAAAACACCTAGGAACCCGGATGTGTGAGACTGCCTAATCTCCAGTTTTATGTAATTGTACCATGACAAATTGAAGCATTAGACCTGATAAGGTTTTAATAAAAATGCAAATGCAGAAATCCTGCACTAGAAATGCTGGAAGTTAGTTCTTAAAAGTAAAATAATCTACTTGTTCTGGCCGATGATGATGAATATGCATATGTTATTTTTGGGGCTTTTTTATTCCAAATATTGTGGAAACGTGGTTGTGAGGAAATTGCAGTTGGACTTTGAAGGTTGTTCAGTCCCAAGAGCAACCAAGTGAAATGAAGGCTCCCTTCTAGAGGCTGCTGTGCACACACATTTCTGAGCTGCAAAAATATACAGTCCAGGTATTTAGTGTGGAATAAAGCATGGGAGAGACATCAATGGGTACAGGGGAATGAGAGGACTCGCCAAAGGAACAGCAGGGCAGTGGCCGAACAAACTTCATTTTAGCTCACGGCCTGGTGTCTTTTCCCATTGTCAACTACTCTAATGGCTTGTAAATCCCAGCATTTCAGCAGTGATTCCAGAGGTATCACATCCACCCGGGGCCTGACTGTGGGACACATTGAGTGAAAACCTATTGCTCACTGGGGAAATAAAAATTCCCCTTTCCTCAGCTGAGACTCAGATCTTCATAAAATAAAGCCGTGGCCATGAGCACAGGGCCGACCCCCTGATTCCTAGAGTCCCTCAGAAGAACCAAGCCCAAAAAGTGCTGTGCGAAAGTGCCAGAAGCTGAGGGTGCTTATGGGTTGTTCTGAGCCAGGGAAGAAGATGTAAGTTACAAGCTGGGCAAGGATGATGGGTTTGTTTCCTTGCTCCGGATGGAAGGGATGAAGAATTCAGCAGAGTTTCAAACTCTCTGTGCCACAAATCCTATTGGAAATGCAGCCTGTGGAGATGAAGTTTGACTGATGTGGTGAGATCCATCAGTGTGGGGGACCGGGAAAGGAGATAATCCCTTTGTTCTGGCAGAGGACAAGCATCAGTTGGGCTGTCGGAATTATCCAGCTCATGATGGTTTCAGTTAGCACCTTGTTTGATTAATGAAGTGGCCAATGCTCAACAGTCCCTGCCCTCCCTCACTGCCCCTCAAAGCATGACAAGTTTCTGTGCTGCCACAAGAATTTTTCTCTCCACCGTGCCCCTACAGTGGTTTGGTTTTAGAAATGATGCTGTATGTAGATTATATATATTAGATGAAGGTATATGAATATACATACACGCACCGTTCTCCTTCTGGGTTTCTCCTTTGTCCCTGATGCTGCGTTTTGACAGTGACAGCTCATCACTGTCCCTTGAAGTACCCTTGGTTTTGGATTTTTCCTTTTATTTCATGTTGTCAGTATGACTGACGCCCATGACTGCCCCCAGTAAAGCTCTGGATTCCTGTCCAGGTCAGCTCTGGTATTCCTGGAGCTGTTTGATCAGAACGAAGTCCCATTTAGCAAGTTATGGAGGAGGAGAGAATCTACATAGAGAAGAATTTAATGAGAGGCAGTAGAAATCACTCTGCAAAACTGCCAACGCATTAATGCCTGTGTGACCCAGAGGAGAATTTGGCAGGCAGGAAAACCATTTATTTTGATCAGATGAAGACAGCATTTCTGCAGAGATAGGACTTTCTGTACAGGTAATTAATAGATGATCCCTGTCCTGGATAACTTAGTCCTGTTATGGATGAGGGTATTGCATCCCATTTCCAAGGGTCACAATGCAAGGTCCAGGCCCTCTATTAATAGAAAAAATAAATCCCTGCTGCTGTTTATATTCCTTTGCCAAGTGTGGGGAAACAGAGCTGGAGAAAAGACTGCTAAGATGATGTTGTAAATTATCAAGGCGAGAAGAAAATTAGGGAATACAATAAAAGGTGAAGCCAGTTTCAGAATAGCAGGAACTTCATCTGAAGTGGAGAAATACTAAAGAAATTGGAAAAAATTGATAATCAAGTCTTCCCTTAACTGGGAGGGATCACTGAGACATCTTGGTGCTCCAGAAGAATTCGTAATTGAGACTGCACAACTCAAAAGCATTTCCGTATGACGGGTCTTTGTCTCTTTATTTATTATTGCAGCAGGAGAGGGACAGGCTGGGACAGAATGGAACTTGCCTTGCAATGGCCCCAGGATTCTGGATTTGCATATTCTGTTTAGATACTGAAAAACAAATTGTTTGTTTGATTTTTATTCACTTCTGGTTATTACATGTCTTCCTTCTCTTCTCTCACCTTCCCATGCTTAAGGCTATTCCGATGTTATCTACTCCAGGAATTAAAGAACCAAGCTGTGGATTTAGGTCACATGACTCTCTAGTCAAGCAACATTTTCAAAAATTATTTTGCCTTTTGATGTTTAAGGCTTTGAGGTCCACACTGGTTTATCTTTCCTTACACACAAGAGAAGCAAACATCTCATTTTAAAATAAACTTTAGATTTTCATTGTCTTTTAAAATTGCTTTATGAGCTGAGGGTTGAAAAGGAAAAATAAAATCACATATTAGGAGAGTCATAAAAATACATTAATTAGCTGTTTTGCATCCAGGATACAGCTTTTAATGTATTTAAAGCCAAACTATCCTGCCCAAACTCAAATGTTTTACAGAAATCCCTCAAGCACTCCTGTACATCCTTCACGTTATACATGGAGCACAAGGGGTTTACATTAAATTTCAGAGAAAAAAAATGGGAACGTAACTTTTAAAAGGTGCTTGATTTTGTATGCCCAGCCTGAGATTACTGAAAAAAATCCATCTTTTTCAAAGCAGCATGTGGCTGATACTTCAGGAAAACCTTGCAGTATCTTAGGGTGGGCATACAAAGATGCTAAGTCTTCTTCAAAATGCTGCCTGGCTTTTTTTACATGATAACAGCCAATATTTATTGTTTTAGGACTTGAAATGAAAGCAACTGTTAATAGTCACACCCCATCTGTGAAAGTGACCGGGAGACCTGGCTTTTGGGGTGAATAAGGGACTCGGAAGGATCAGACTTTACCGTCTGCAATCTTGTTTGAGGCTATTTTAATACATTTTGGAGATGAATTTATATTATGGAGAAGGAAAAGGGGAAAGGAAAGGCCTTCGTGTACAAAGGATCTACAGGAAGCTGCAGCAAACCAAGGCAGAGAGGGAATAACCATGACTGAGTGGAACAGTTGGATCAATCCTTTTAATTTTCAAGTTCCAGGAGACCACAAGAGATTTTTGTTTATGTTTCTACTGCTGTGATGTTTCTGTCAGCGAGAGAAATCAGCTTCCTGTGTCTTCATCTTCTGCCTACTCAGCCTTTGAGTTTTCTTAAGAAATACAAAACTCAGTATACAGCATCTCTAGGAACCAGATGTTCAATTCAGTTCTGGGTGGTGGAAACTTCAGGGATCCCCCTAGAAATTTCCAGGATCAGATCCCAATCCCACCAGGAAATACTAATTTTCTCACTGTTATAATTTACCTATGTTAAGCTAATGTTAAGCTATTTTGTGATTTTCTTATTTAGTCCTGAAAATACTTTGACTGTGGGGTTTGGTTTTGTTTTTCATACTCCAGACACTAAGATTTTCCTCTTGATGTTGACAGGAGAGATTGAGTTATTTTCCTTCTGAATGGATTTTGTTGACAGGATGGATTCAGGCTGTTGACGAAACACACTCTGTGAGCATGGCGGCCCAAAGCTTTGATGGAATGTGTTTTATTGGCAGGACAGATTGAGACGGTGGTGACAAAATGCAAACAGCCCAATCCATTCCACTGATAAAACACATTTATCTAATGATCAAATTCATCCAGTTGACAAACCCATTTTTGTTTGAAACTGAAAAGCATCTTTCCGAGGGAAAGGAATAAATTCCTGCAGGGAGGCAGCTCAGCTTATTGTGAAGCTGTGCTAGAGCCTCTCTGGCTGTGGAAAATAGAGATGTGGACCTCTGCAGCAACAGCATTAGAAATGACAGGAAAAACTATTTTAAATGGAATTAGCCACATTTCCACACCATGACACAACCCTGCACTGAAGTTTACACAATTCAGGCTTTGCAAGTCCTCTACATCTCAAAGCACCCTAATGGAGCTTCAAGGGAGACCTAAAAGCTGTTTTTACTATTGACCCTGCAAATGAAAATTAATCTCTCAATTTAAAGAAAGCGTTTTGTGAACAGCTGTGGTGGGGTTTGGTACCTAAAAAACCACTTGGAGCAGAAATTGCTACCTGTTCTTGGTCTATCCCTGTGTCCAAAGGCAATAAAGGCTTGGATCTCTTTACTTTCTAGCAATCTTGTCTCTTTTCAAGGACTAACTGTTCCTTTCTCTTTGGCTGTCCCATTGGTTAGTATAATTTAGCTCCAACTTTGTCCATTTTCTGCCTCAATCTCAATTTCTCTCTCCCTGCTCCAACTTCAGCCAGCCTGTTCCAGGCTGAGAGACAGCAAAATTCAGAGCTGTCTCTTCACATTTTCACATTCCAGAGGTTTTTTCTCAACCATTTGGCCTCAAAAGCAGGTATTCCACTCCCCTGGTAAGGGACAGTTTCTGAGGCACAGGAAGGGAATTTCTTGGCTCTCCTTGACAGAAGAGCAGATGCAGCATTTTGACCATATTGGTATTTCAAGGAATCAAATATGCTATTTTCCACTCCATCAATGTCACTCTGTTCTTCCTATGTCAGAGGATGTGAGAATCAATACAGTGACACTTGAAGTTTGCTTGATAAAGCAAACATGTTGACATTTGAGTTCTTTCCTTTACAGTTTCTATTTAAAAATACCAGATTCGACTGGGGGACATGAGAGAGCCAGAAATTAGCATAGCTTCTCCAAACGTCATCTTACCTGAAGAGAACTTTAAAACCGGAAATTCTTATTAGTGGCTTCTTTTTTCTTATGCACAGGGGTCAATTTTTCCTTCTATCTGTAGAGAGATGTGTAGAAAGTAAAATAATGTCCATGTTGAGGTGTTTTTGGCCCTCAGCTCATGAAACAGAGCTGTGCACACTCCTACTGCAGCAGTGTTTGGAGAAAAGTCTGGTGCTCAGAACCCTCCACTCAAAATAGTTATTTTTTTGACATTATAAGGTTTATATGTGGTTTGGGCTAATAAACATATATGTGTGTGTAATTTTATTTACACAGTATGGTATATATGTGGTTGGGTTAATACACTGAGAAAAAGAGCATCTGAAATGCTGCCAAATTAAAAGCATTTTATGTTGTGCTCAAATGTAAATGACTCAATAAATGGGGAAGAAATATCAGGTTAAGGCACTTTTCCTCATTAACTGTTTCCCTTGTGGTCCCAATGATCACCTGTGTGACCTTCTGAATGAGCAAGGCCTGGGGAAGATCTGCTTTAATTAACCTTAATTATGCAGAAAGGATAAGCTGATGGTGTGGCTGGATAAAATCATGAAATCCTGGAATGGTTTGGGTTGGAAGGACCTCAAAGCCCATGCAGTGTCACCCCCTGCCATGGGCAGGGACACCTCCCACTGTGCCAGGTACTCCAAGCCCTCTCCAGCCTGGCCTTGGGCACTGCCAGGGATCCAGGGGCAACCACAGCCTCTCTGGGAATTCCATCCCACCCCTTACCCTCACAGGGAAGAATTCCTTCCTTATATCTAATCTACACGCTCGGTTTGAAACTGTTCCTTTGTCCTGTCACTTTGTGTCCTTTTCTAAATTCCCTCGTGAAAAGAATAATCACTGGGGAAGGTTTTTTCTCCCAGAATATTGCTTTGAATCCTCCCATCAGGGCATCTCTCTGATTGCAGGGTTACTTCAGACTCAGGGGAGTTTCTCCTATTTATAAGCCTGAAATGCAGCAGCACCAGCTCCTGTAGGCGCCTGTGTGAGCCAGGAGGGATGCTGGCATCCCAGAAGGACAAACATCTTGTTAGCAACGATAATATCTTGCTTCTATTTGTCAGAACCAGTGAGATTTTCTACCTCTAAAGCATGGCATTAATCACAGAGGTGCTGGGTGATGTTCTGCTCAAGGAGCATGACTGTGTCACTGAAGATGAAAAAAGAAAAATTCTGTAATATTAAAGGTTATATTATTTCTATTTTGCAATCTGGGTATGTGTCTATGGGTAAAAGGATCAAGACAAACTAATACTTCTGTTCTAGATAACTGAGTCCCTGGAGAGGGTTTGCAGGCACTGGTAAAGTCCAGGAGAAATTAGACGTGTAGGAAAATATTTCAGTGTCAATCTTGTTGATGGTGAGCAAGGCAGAAGGCAAAGTGTAAACGAGCCATAAATGATTTCTTACACATTGTGCCCCAAGGCAAAGTCTCACTGCCTGTGGAGAGCCTCAGACCTTCGACCCATCTGGTGTCCAGCATCTTTCCCAGGAGGAGACCTCAGACCTTCAACCCATCTGGTTTCCAGCATCTTTCCCAGGAGGAGACCTCAGACCTTCAACCCATCTGGTTTCCAGCATCTTTCCCAGGAGGAGACCTCAGACCTTCAACCCATCTGGTTTCCAGCATCTTTCCCAGGAGGAGACTCCGCAGTATAATCCGTTCCCAGTGACAGGCACACTGCCTTCACCTGTTACATACCATTGCTTCCAGCTATTCTATATTGTATTATTTTCTGGGACTTTGTTTAGGTCCTTGGCATCATTCTGCTGCATCCCCTTTCGCTTTGGTGCCCAGGCAGGTTTCCCTTACCCGTGTGGGGTGGTGTTTGTTCTGCCACCTTCACTAATTATCCCAAAAGGAAAGGGGCTGAGGATGACATCCAGAGCTTTTTACTCAGCATGAGAAAGGGCACAGCACAGAAATAGAAGGGAGCAAAGAAATAATGAGTGAGTCCATGACCTTTCTGAGGTCTCATCCCCAGTTCCTCATGCATTATTTCAGCCCCTGTGCAATTAACTCCTGTTAATTACTGTGGGCAAACCTTGCCAAGGAGATCTCGTGGAAATGAGGGGACAAACAACAACTTTGGAGAAAGATGTGGCTGAATTCCGCTTGTAACATTATTTGTCTTGAGGGCTTTATTGTGCAGATATTGGTGTATAGTCATACACACCATCTCATTTCGAGGGTGAGGGAGCAATCTCGGATTTCTCTACGCAATATTTATTGTCACACACTCTGAGAAAAATTCATCTACGTGTAATCACCATTTTTGAATCAGTTAAAACACCAAGTGAGTTATGAATGTTATTTCCCTTGATTAAAGGAGGTCATGTTGGTTCCAGTGGGTGCTGCTATTCTACAGCTTTCCTTCCTCAAGCTTAATGCCATGGAATAAATTTTGCTGAGTGAGGGCAGGCGTGATCATGAGATGATTCTAGACTGGCTTCTTGGTCTGATTGGAGCATTTCTGAGTGAGCAGCTTGGTTTGTTATTATTCCAGTGTTCCTGGAAACTCACCCTCAGCCCTTTCCTCATGCTGAGAACCCACCAATCGTTGGAGAAAGATTCTGTGTGTTTTGACTCTTCCTTTCCCCAACCTGGTCTGTCCCGGTTGTCCTTTCAGACCCTGGGTTGACAAGTCAAGGCTGGCAGGTTTGAGTTCAGAACTCTCTTCATGCAAGATCTTCCTGGTCACTGGCTCAGGGCAATTCTGGTGCCCCAGTTTATCCTGGAGGTGTTATTCCAATAGTCACCCTCATCCTGGTAGTCCAGACTTGTTTGGGGCCAGTGTCTTTAAGAAAGACTGAGCTTTTTTTGACTGGACACATTTTAAAATGATAGCAGGTGATGCACTGAACCACTGCCCTTCACTGGATTTAGGATTAACTGATAGAACTTCTGCAGTTTCTTGCTATTTCTTTGAATTTGCAAGTCTGGGAAAATATTGACTTCACTGAAGGTGATGGAAAAAGCCTTGATGAAGCCAGGAGTTCAGGCACACCATCCCATCCCATGTCCTGCAGTGTTTTGAGATTTGGGAATGAAAATACAGAACGAGTGCCAGGAACTTTTAAAATGAAACCAAGCCAGGGAAAATCATTCTACAGAGGAAAGAGTTTCCTTCAAGCACAATAGTATCCAAACCATCCATCTCATGTGGATCACTGACCATTTGGTTTGTGGCTGTGAAATTCTGAGGCTGAGAGGAGTTGAGGTCTCTGAGTGTGAAAAAACAGGTGATGACTTCAAAAATGAAAATAGCACGGTAAGAGCATTCCAATAAAAATGAAGTGGAAGAAAGGCAGCTGATGCTGGATAGTGAAGGAAAGGCTGAGTTTTAATTTTGGTGTCCAATTGTTTCTGCTGTTGAATTTTAATTCCTTTATATTTCTAGCCCCACGCTTTCATTTCACGCTAGTTATGAAAGCTTGGCTCTGGCTTTTACACAGCAATTGCATTTATTCTTTGGTTACCTTTTTAAGCTGGTTCTGTAGTTACCACAGCAACGGTAAAATGGCTTGGTTATAATATGAAAATTTTCCATACGGAAACAAATCTGATAAAATGTCATGAACTGTCTGGAAGAAATATGTGTGTTCCAATAAAAATCACTGGGTGTTTCTGGGGCTACTGTAGCAGTGCATTAATGATTACATGACTAAGGCCTCGTTGATATCTCCACTCTAAATCTGCCAGAGTTAGCTGGAACCAGCCTAAAATGCTTCAGTGCCAGCTCTCAACTGGGCAATGATTAAAAAATGGCTCTAAACCCCAAACGGGGTCTATTCAATTAGAAAAACAGCAACTCCTGTTGGTTATCCCCCCTAACATATGGATTCCCACTGCCAGAGAGGGGAGGGTTGGATGGGATATTAGGGGCAAATTTATCCTTGTGGGGGTGGTGAGGGGCTGCGATGGAATTGCCAGAGAAGCTGTGGCTGCCCCTGGGTGCCTGGAAGTGTCCAAGGCCAGGTTGGATGGGGCTTGGAGCCACCTGGGGTAGTGGAAACTGTCCCTGCCCACGGCAGGGGCTGGCAGTGGATGGGATTTAAGGTCCCTTCCAACCCAAACCGTTCTGGAATTTTGGATTTTCTGTAGAGACACCTGTGGACTAATGATAAAATGAAGACTTGAGAAGGGTATTTGTTAATTCACCTTTCAGAAGCACAGACAGTAGGTGGTAAATCAGATTATTATTAGTAAGATTTGCGACTCTGGAGCAGGACAAGGGGCTTCCCTGGTCCAGCACCTTCCTGCACATAAAACCCATCAATGAGACTGCCCCTGCTCCCTGTCCAGCTCCCAGTTCGCTGCCTGATCCTCCAGAGGTTTTCCATGTGTTCATCCTTTGAATACTGAACGGGGAAGAGCAGCAGTGCTCTTCTGTAACACAGAGGAGATGTGGGTGAATTACTGCAGATTTTCCTTTTTATCTCCATATAATTGGTTCACCGTGCGCACATAGAGAGATTCTCTACCTTTAAGTTCCCTCAAGCCATCCCCTTCTCAAAGGCAACCATGCACAAGGGCCTTTTTATAGATCCATCATGGGTAGGAAGGGGAGGAAGGCTGAGGTTATTCTGCTACTGAGGTGTCACTGCTTAGAGTATTTTACTGGCCTGGGAAGTTGCTGAGTTCTTATGCCGCCTGTTCCCATGGGGTTATCAAAGCTGTGCCATAAATACAGGACAGTAATCTATACACTTCCATCCAAAGGTGAGAGCTAGGGAATGGAATTAAATTAAAAACCTGGTTGCTGAGAGCCACAACAGAGAGAAAAGATGCCCTGTCTTTAGGAATTCCTTATGGGCCCATGTCTGACACATCTGGGAGGCAATGACACAGAAATAAATATTTCATTCTGTTATCTCACATTTCCAACCAAGATTTTCAACGCCAGTGTTACCACTGGATAGTGAGGTGTGTTGGGATTGCTTTTACTAAAGCTGCTGGTTAGGAAAGGCAGTTTTATAACAATAATATGCTGTTTAGTGAGAATTCTTTTGCTTTTTTGCAGGGAAGGTGAGGCCCAGAGCAGCTGTGGCTGCCCCTGGATCCCTGGAAGTGCCCAAGGCCAGGCTGGAGCAACCTGGGACAGGGAAGGTGTCCCTGCCCATGGCAGGGGGTGGCACTGGATGGGATTTAATGTCCCTTTCCACCCAAACCATTCCAGGATTCTGTACCTGTGGACAGTTTCAGCAATATTTAAGTTTAATGGGGCCTTTTTTGATGTAGACCTCTGAGACAAGAGAATACTCAACCAATTAATAGCTGTCTAACCTAGCCAAATCATCTACAGTCCAATGCATTTGCACTCACTGCTTTAATCTAATTAGATCTGATTAACAGTGAGGGACCTTCATTTAATATCAAATGTTATTTAAATATTTAATATTTTTAAATTTAAGAGGTTTTCCCCTGTTTTAAAAAGTAAAACACAAGATGAAGTGTTTGGAATTCTTTTTTACAGTATTTTTCCTTCAATGAGCTCAACATTTTTCAAACTGCCTGTGAACAGCTTTTTTTTTTTTAAGGACTTGTTTAAATACTTATAGTGAAAAATGCTCTATTTCATTTGGTTGGTGGGAATGGAAGTCACTCCTTCAATGCCAGTTGGGGAAGAGATTGGGTTCTGCACCCCCTAAAAGGAAGATGAAGATTTCTTTGATTCCTACAGCAGGGATATAACTCAACTACTCAATTTGATCAAGAAAAATGTGATCTACTAAATTTTCCAGGTGTTTTGGAGTAATTTTTATAGTGTCTGGGTTTACAGCAGGTAGGTGCATTTTTATTTCTCATGCTTTTGAGGTGGAATTTTGGTAGCATCACTCTGACAGTAAAATTGGATTTCAGTCCCTGCTGCTGTCCAAATTCCCTGTTTCTCACATGTAGTGATCACAAGAAGACATTTCCAGCCCAACCAGAATGTGGGGCCTGCAGGAATACCTGTGAGGCAAGTCTGGGGTACGCTGAGGACAGCTTATTAAAGATGCAGTGCAGTGCCAACAGGCAGTAAGAAGTAGAAAAAAGATATTAAATAAAATGGATTCTGGGCTCTGCTGTATCTTTTAAGCACAGGAGTTTCTACCCAAATGTCCCAGTGGAAGGGATGTTTGAACAGAGCTGTGGCTGGAGGTTTCGGAAGAAGGTTCCAGCATCACCTCTGTGAGCTCAGGTCGATTAGCAGCTCTTGTGGTTTTAAAGACTAGACTCAGACCTGCAGCCAGGCAGGTCCCACCAAAAATCACCAAAAGTGTCTCCTGTGTTCGATCACTCCCTAAATATCCCTCCCTTCTCCTCAGGTGAGCATCATTTTGTGGAAGGATGGTTAAAAAT